>OY757018.1:21727416-21854916 GCA_963580285.1 Lucinisca nassula
GTAGTAGTAGTAGTAGTAGTAGTAGCCTTTCTAGTAGTAGAACCATGCAACCTAATCTGTTTCTGAAAGCCCCGATGGGCGGGGCACAGAAAATTGTAGCAATAGTAGTAGTAGTAGCACTAGCAGTAGTAATAGCTACAGCAGTAGAATTAGCAGATAGTAGTAGCAGTTTATGTAGTTGTAGAAGTAGTATTAGTAGATAGTAGTAGCAGTAGTTGAAGTAGTAGAAGTAGGATCAGTAGTAGAAGGAGCATAGCAATAGTAATAGAAGGACAGGTAATAGTAGTAGCCTTTGAAGTAGAAGTATTAGTAGCAGCAGTAGCAGTAATAATATTGGTGATAGCAAGAGCAGCAAGATTAGTAGCAGTAATTGTAGATGTAATAATAGTAGTAGTTGTAGTAGTAATAGTAGTAGTCGTAGTAGTAGCAGTAGCAGCAGCAGCAGTAATATAAGTAGTAGCAGTAGCAGTAATAATACTAGTGGTAGCAACAGCAGCGACATTAACAGTTGTTGTATCAGTAGTAGCGGTTGTAGAAGCAGTAGTATTAGTAGTAGTAGAAGTAGTAGTAGCAGCAACAGCGGCTGTAGTAGCAATAGTAATTGTAGTAGTGGTAGAAGTAGTAGTAGCTCTTTTCGAAGTAGTAGTAGCCTTTGTAGTTGTAGAACCATGCAATCTTATCTGTTTCTCAAAGCCCAAATGGGTGGGGGCGAAGAAAGAGAGACAGCAACAGCAGTAGTAGTAGTAGTAGCAGTAGTTTAAGTAATAGAAGAAGTAGTTTAAGTAGTAGTAGTAGTAGTTGTTTTAATAGTGGAAGTAATAGTAGTAGTAGTAGTAGTAGTAGTAGTAGTAGTAGTAGTAGTAGTAGTAGTAGTCATAGTAGTAGTATCAGTTGTAGTAGAAGTATAGCAGTAGTTATAGAAGGGCACACAAGAATAAATGCATTTGAAGAAGTAGTAATAGGAGTAGTAGTAGAAGTAGCAGCAGAAGCAGAAGAAGCAGTAGTTGTAGCAGTAATAAAATTAGTAGTAGCTATAGCAGCAGTAGTAGTAGTTGCTTTAGTAGAAGCAGCGGTTGTACTACTAATAATAATGATAACTACAGCAACAGTAGTAGTGGTAATATTGCTAGTTGTAGTAGTGATAGTAGTAGTTGTAGCAGTAGTGGTAGTAGTAGTATCAGTAGTAGTAATGGTCGAAGTAGGCATTGTAGTAATACAACCATGCAACCAAATCTGTTTCTCAAAGCCCTGATGGGTTGTGGGTGCAGAAAGAGCAGCAGCAGTAGTATTAGCAACAGTAGTAGTAGTTGTGGTGGTGGTGGTGGTTTTGGTGGTGGTATTGTCAATATAAATTCTTGAAGAAGTAGCAGAAGAAGTAGTAAAAGCATCTGCAGTAGCAGTACTAGGAGTTGTAGTAGTAGAAGTAGTAGTAGTAGTAGTAGTAGTAGAAGTAGTAGTAGTAGTGGTAGAAGCAGCAGCAGTAGTTAAAGTAGTAGTGGTAGTAGTAGTAGTTATAGTAGAAGTTTAAGTAGTTATTACTACTAGTAGTAGTAGTAGTAGTAGTAGTAGTAGTAGTAGAGTGGTGGTCAAATTCGCCAGTCGTAGCGATATTCAAACAATACTTAACGAGTTAAGATGACAATATAACAAACTGAGGAGATATAGGGATTGAAGACAGAACGAAAATGCACATGAAGCCAATATAATGACGAGTTAACTAGACAGCGTTACTAATGGATAAGACATAATGATTTTTTAACAGAATATAACTGCACTTGAAGCCAACACAATGACAATCTTACTAGACAGCATAACTAACTGAGCAGACATATCAATTTTCTAACAAAATATAACTGCACTTGAAGCCAACACAATGACGATCTTACTAGATAGCATAACTAACTGATCAGCCATAACGATTTTCTAACAGAATATAACTGCACTTGAATCCAACAAAATAACAATCTTACTAGATAGCATTACTAACTGATCAGACATAACGATTTTCTAACAGAATATAACTGCACTTGAAGCCAACACAATGACGATCTTACTAGATAGCATACCTTACTGATCAGACATATTGATTTTCTAACAGAATATAACTACACTTGAAGCCAACACAATGGCGATCTTACTAGATAGCATAACTAACTGATCAGACATAACGATTTTCTAACAGAATATAACTGCACTTGAAGCCAACACAATGACGATCGAACTAGATAGCATAACTAACTGATAGGAAATAACGATTTTTTGACAGAATGTTACTCCACTTGAAGCAAACAGGATGACGAGTTAACTGCGTATATTAAAACGTGTCCAGATAAAATCATTTTCTGACAGTATACTATTGTTATTGAAGTAAGTAGGATGACCAGTTCACAAACCAGCATCGCAAATTGACCAGACAACTTATTTTCTGAGATAACAGTATTCATTTGAAGCCTGCAAAATGACGTGATAACATGACAACATTGCAAACTGACCAGACATGACGATTGTTTGACAGAATATTACTTAAACAGAAACAAAGAAAATAACAAGTTAACACGATTACATGGCAAACAAACAACACAACATCATAAACAAACAATATGTAATGAATATGAACAAAACATAATGGTATGTCAACAGAACATGATGCCATATCTCGACATAAGACAGTTGAGGCGTTCCATAGTCCCCTGGCTTATGAAAAACTGAAATTGGCCGACTGGTTTGAGAGGAGAAGAGATTTGCAAACGGCTGACCTGTGACTGATGGACGACGCAGGACTACCATCCTATATGCTCTCTCGGGGCCTTTGTGATAAAATGTTACTACAACCATAACATGTATGAGTTTTTCTTCTGTATTAACCCATTTTGTACCGGAAACCCCAAAACGGGTAATTGCCCAACAGTGCAGGCCCAGATCAGACGCCGCAGAATGCGGCGTCTGATCAGGGCCAAGACTGTTTGCATAATGTTACGTCAATTTCCAAGGCTAGTTTTTGAAGAAAACACAACCTGACAACCCTAAATTATGAAATGGACACCTGCTATATATTTTGTTTGATTTGGGATTTAACGTCCCCGTCAACACTGTAAAGGTCATTTTAGAGGCATTGCTTCGAATTTTGTGGGACTTTTACCTGACATTGAGATGAAATGACATCTCAAGCCCTGCCGCCCGATGAAACCAATTGGGTTTATAAGCATGGGCGGGCCGACGCGCACCGCTTTGCCTGGGCAAGCTTAGATCTTCTAAGCGGTTTACCAGTACTTGTGTGCAGTCGGCTCCAGCTCTGCGTGGAAGCATCATGCAGCCTATCTATTTCTTCAAGCCCCGATGGGCGGGGTCCGCTCCTGCTATATATAAGGTGAAAGATTCTATTTCGTATACAAAATGGTTAAAAACCAGGCCATGCTCTATCTTCGTGAAAGTAGTGTAGATACTGCATCTGATCTGTTTCTACACTGTTTGACCTTCAGTTCGTGAATTTGTAGGAATATATTAAATCATTTAATCTGATTCGTTGTTATTTAGAATGTGGCTGAATTATTTTTTGATCAGGACAAGGGTTTTTAGTGGTTAGAGATGATAATGTGACGTAAAATTCCAAAACTCCTCCTTCTACTACTATCCAGACAAAAAAGTCTTTTGGAAAAAAGTGCAACACGAAAACACGCCTATATAATTTTGACCCCATTCAACCCAACTTTAATATAGTAAAACTGGGTTTTCCGGGGGGTATACCTTATTTTTATTATTTCTGCTCTAAAATATAGATTGTGGGTACTCGTTAGAACCGCCTCATCGAGGCGGTTCTAACGAGTACCCACAATCTATATTTTGAGCAGAAATAAGAAAAATATCACAATTTTTCATCATAAAATGTTCATTTTTTTCGGTGATAAAGGTGGCAATGTATTTGTATAGGCGTTTTTGCGTAATGAAAAGATCGATTGCAAAATAAAAACAGCGAAACAACAAATCAACTGCCAGTCATATTTCCGAATTGTGCGAGACCAGATGGTATTTTAAAACGTTATTCTGTACAATGGAACACATAACAACGACCTATCGAGAAAAAAAAATGCTTCCTGTTTAATTTATCACTCCAAAACTTTGATAAGATATTCATCAAGGATTTATCCAATTTGTATCTACTCAGATAAATCAGGGAAGCTGTTTCATCTCAAATATAAACTAACTCGGTCTGCTGTAGTTGTGCATGTTCAACTAGTTGATTTGAGGTTTAACGTCCCCGTCAACACTGTATAGGTCATTTTGGAGACGTAAACTATTAACTGTTACTCGTATGATTCTAATATTTAAAATGGGTTATTTTTCCATGCTTAACTTACTTGAGCATGAAACTTGTCATGCTCATACATTTTAAAATGCCAACAAGTTGGCATTTTAAAATGTATGAGCATGACAAATAGCTCAGCCTTATATAATACTTATCATTACAAACTATATGCTTATTTTTTTTTTATTTGAGGTTTAACGTCCCCGTCAACACTGTAAAGGTCATTTTGGAGACGGTGCTTCCAATTTTGTGGGACTTTTACCCGACATTGAGATGAAATAACATCTCAAGCCATGTCGCCCAATGAAACCAATAGGGTTTATAAGCATGGACGGGCCGACTCGCACCGCTTTGCCTGGGCTGGCTTAGATCCTCTAAGCTGTTTACCAGTACTCGTGTGCGGGTCGGTTTCAGCTTTGCGTGGAAGCATCATGCAGCCCATATATTTCTTCAAGCCCCGATGGGCGGGGTCCGAATTATATGCTCAGCTGAGAAGAGTAAGGCAAAAAGATTCATAATATCATAGCCAGGAAAACTCTGCTTTCAGTGGATTTATTTGTTTGAATTGAGGTTTAACGTTCTCATCACACTATTTAGGTCATTTTTCGGAGACGTTGCTTCCAATTTTGTAGGACAATTACCCGTCATTAAGATGAAACCTGGCCACCCAATGAGTAAATATGGTTTATATGCATGGACGGTCTGACTAGCATCACTTTGCCAGGGCACGCTCATTGTTAGCTCTGCGTGTAAGCACCACTGATGATGCAGCCCGGTTTATTTATCCAAGCTCCGATGGGCGGGGCAAGACTGTTAACGTGTTAACAAGTCAGTGTACTAATCACTCAGTCTAAAACCCACTTTATATATGGAAAACTGAGGTTTACAGGGGTATACATTATTTTTCTTATTTCTGCTGGGGGTGGTTTGGTGAGGCAAAGGTGACGTATATCTTGTGTCACTGGGACTTCCAACTGAAATTGGCTTACACATCACGAAAACACGTCTATATAATTTTAACTCCCTTGAACCCCTTGAACTGGGGTTTACAGGGGTAAAGCTTATTGTTCCTATTTCTGCTCAAAAATATAGATTGTGGGTATTCGTTAGAACCGCCTCGATGAGGCGGTTCTAACGAGTACCCACAATTTATATTTTGAGCAGAAATAAGAAAAATATCACGATTTTTCATCTTAACATTTTCGTGTTTTTTTTCGGCGATAAAGGTTACAATGCATTTGTATAGTCGTGTTTTCGTGATGAGTTTGACCTCCTGCTGTCTTTGCATGAGCTAAGGGTAGAGGGGGCTGTTGTTATTTCTTCTGTTTCTACACAACAATTCATTTTCCTCGGTTTGACGCTTATGACCCACAAAGAGGGTTGACGCGTCGTTAAACACGAAATCATCATCATCATCATTCATTTTCCTCTTTCTTCTATGTCCCTCACTATCATCTCCACTACTATCCCTTTTATCTATTTTCTCCGTTTCTCTGGGAGACAACACAAAATAACCCACAATGGTTGACGTGTCGTTAAACACAAAACAATCATTCTTATTTCTGCTCCAAGACTTGGTTTTTGGGTACTAATGGGGCGGTTCTAACGAGTACACACAACCTATGTTTGAAAATTATCACACATTTTCATAGAGTCTAGACTTGCCCAAGTCTGTTAATTAGGTGTCCATTGTAGAAATAACTGTTTACAAAAAAATAAAAAATAAATACATTGTAAATGAATACAGTCTTTTATGAAAATTGTGAAATTAACATTCAGAGATGAAGACTAAAGAGACTTTTACATATTTTTTCTTTAAAGGAACTTTTATTTAAAAATAAAAATGTAAATGTAGGGACTTGGGCAAGTCTAATCAGAGTCAGACCATTTTTGAGATTCAAAAGAATGCACTATCTACATGTGTATGTTTTCGTAATACCCGAGACTGACGTCACTTAAGATTTTTTTTTTTGAAGTTTAACGTCCCCGTCAACACTGTAAAGGTCATTTTGGAGACAATGCTTCCAATTTTGTGGGACCTTTACCCGACATTGAGATGGCATGACATCTCAAGCCTTGCCACCCAATGAAACCGATTGGGTTTATAAGCATGGACGGGCCGACTCGCACCGCATTGCCTGGGCAGGCTTAGATCCTCTAAGCGGTTTACCAGTACTCGTGTGCGGGTCGGTTTCAGCTCTGCTTGGAAGCATCATGCAGCCCATCTATTTCTTCAAGCCCCAATGGGCATTCACTTAAGAAGAACACATCTATGCAAGATAATCAGAATCCATCATTGATGTTTACATGGGATAGAGAAGGGATATATAGAAATCCCAAACCGAGGGTTCAGCGGTCACTTTTGGAAACGAGGCAAAGCATTTCTTGCTGCCTCGTTTTCTGCGTGATCGCTGGACCTGAATAATGTAGAAAGCCGACGTTATCCGATAATTTGGAAGGTCATGACGTCAAAAAAAAAAAAGTTATATGAAAGGGTTATCCTTTGGAATTAAGGAATTGAGCGTTCGAGTTAAGTTTTTTTTTACTGCTCCAAAAGTCATTTGAAAGCTTTCAAGTATGAGCAAGATTTTCTCACATATTGGAATCAAAGCACTGAGAGTACTGGTGGGTCGATCATCTCTGAGTGTAGGTTGGGAAAATAGTCCTGAGCTGAGAATCGAACTGTTCGTTTCACTTTTAGCAAGCAAAGTAGAGCTGATCAGACATCGCGTTATGTAGCGTCTGATTATGTAGATTCTGTTTGCTAATGCCCAAGTGTACGAGCACAGTCTACCCGCCCTCGCCCATCAGGGCTTGAATAAATAGATTGGCTGCATGATGCTTCCACGCAGAGCTGAAAGTCCCGTAACGTTGGAAGTAACGTGTCCAAATGACCTATACAGTGTTGACGGGGACCTTAAACCTTAAATCAAACAAACGAGCACAGTCAAGAATTTTCTTCTTACGCTGGAAATTATTTCAGATTCATACAGTTTTTCACTCTCTGCAAAATACCTGAAATTCGCATCCTCAACCCGCCCCTTTTCAGAGTCTGCGTGCGGCCCTGAATCATGTTCAAAACTGTTGTTGCATACATATGGCGAACAGACTGACAGACTGACAGAATGGCCGACCTGGTCAGAAGCAATGTACTCTATATCCGATCTTGGTCTACGTTGTATCTCTAATAACGGTACCATGGCACCTATAAAGTCTGGGCTACTCATTTTTGCACATAAACATTTCAGGGTTCTAAAATTAAGTTCTTAGCAGGAGTGCGAAAAGTCTATTTTTACACGACTTTGACAGATTTATGAAAGACGTCTCGTGACATCGTGGCCTGGTTTTAGATATTGTTTTCTTTCATTACGTGAGCAATCTGGCAATCTGGCATTCTTATACTATTTCGTTTAACCCTCAAATGCCACTTTTAAGCAAACAGTGAAGTTCCTGTGCTACCTGCTGATCAGACGCCACATTCCGCGGCGACTGATCTTGGTATTATCCAGCACACGATTCCTGTCAAGACTCTATAGATAGCTCTTGTTGCATCGATAATGAAAGCGCGACGTTTCAAGTTCTATTAATAAAACATAACCAGTGCTTCAGCTGAAGTGCACGACCCGCCGGATGCTTTTAGCTTTATGAGTGTTACCAAATATGGGTATGGCGGCCATTTTGGTCATGTGACCTGGACCAAAAAGGGTTCCCCCAATAAATGCGCCTTATCGTAAGGAGCAAAAATATATCTTATATTTTAGTACTGTATTCTGAATCGTTTGCAGGATAAAATGCATTCTCACTTTTCCAATACAAAAGCATATGTGTCAAAGTTTGACCTAGGCACAAAGAAGGTCAAGGTCAACCCAGGGTCACCATTTTAGCAATTTATGATGGGCCTACGTCCCAGATGCTATTTATCAAGTTTCGTGGAAATCTGCCCAGTGGTTCTGGAGAAGACTATTTTTGAAGGGTTTTTACCATATATGCCTTGGCGGCCATTTTGGTTATGTGACCTGGACCCAATGAGCAAATTTTGGTTCCCCCCATCCCATAGAGGCTCCATATGAAATTTGACTTCAATCGGCCTAACGGTTTCCGAGGAGAAGCAGTTCGAAAATTTTCACATTTTTCGCCTCGGCGAGGCTATACTAAATGGAATGTAATATTTCGCAAGTTCATTGGTAGGATCTTATTGATATCTATCAGTATGCCAAAAATTGTTTAAATATTCCAAGCGGTTAAGTCACTATCACCAATTTTCACAAACGGGTTACGGACGGACAGACAGACAGACCATATATCGCTTGGTGGCCATTTTGGTCATGTGACCTGGACCCCATGAGCAAATTTTGGTTTCCCCCATCTCATAGAGGCTTCATATGAAATTTGATTTCAATCGGCCCAACGGTTTCCGAGGAGAAGCAGTTCGAAAATTTTCACATTTTTCGCCTCGGCGAGGCTATACTAAATGGAATGTAATATTTCGCAAGTTCATTGGTTAGATCTCATTGATATCTATCAGTATGGCAAAAATTGTTTAAATATTCCAAGCGGTTAAGTCACTATCACCAATTTTCACAAACGGGTTACGGACGGACCCAAAGAAGGTCAAGGTCAACCCAGGGTCACCATTTTAGCAATTTATGATGGGCCTACGTCCCAGATGCTATTTATCAAGTTTCGTGGAAATCTGCCCAGTGGTTCTGGAGAAGACTATTTTTGAAAGGTTTTACCATATATGGCTTGGCGGCCATTTTGGTCATGTGACCTGGACCCCATGAGCAAATTTTGGTTTCCCCCATCCCATAGAGGCTCCATATGAAATTTGACTTCAATCGGCCCAACGATTTCCGAGGAGAAGCAGTTCGAAAATTTTCACATTTTTCGCCTCGGCGAGGCTATACTAAATGGAATGTAATATTTCTCAAGTTCATTGGTTAGATCTCATTGATATCTATCAGTATGCCAAAATTTGTTTAAATATTCCAAGCAGTTAAGTCACTACCACCAATTTTCACAAACGGGTTACGGACGGACAGACAGATCATATATGGCTTGGCGGCCATTTTGGTCATGTGACCTGGACCCCATCAGCAAATTTTGGTTTCCCCCATCTCATAGAGGCTTCATATGAAATTTGATTTCAATCGGCCCAACAGTTTCCGAGGAGAAGCAGTTCGAAAATTTTCACATTTTTCGCCTCGGCGAGGCTATACTAAATGGAATGTAACATTTCGCAAGTTCATTGGTTAGATCTCATTGATATCTATCAGTATGCCAAAAATTGTTTAAATATTCCAAGCGGTTAAGTCACTATCACCAATTTTCACAAACGGGTTACGAACGGACCCAAAGAAGGTCAACGTCAACCCAGGGTCACCATTTTAGCAATTTATGATGGGCCTACGTCCCAGATGCTATTTATCAAGTTTCGTGGAAATCTGCCCAGTGGTTCTGGAGAAGACTATTTTTGAAGGGTTTTTACCATATATGGCTTGGCGGCCATTTTGGTCATGTGACCTGGACCCCATGAGCAAATTTTTGTTTCCCTATCCCATAGAGGCTCCATATGAAATTTGACTTCAATCGGCCCAACGATTTCCGAGGAGAAGCAGTTCGAAAATTTTCACATTTTTCGCCTCGGCGAGGCTATACTAAATGGAATGTTATCGTTTCTCAAGTTCATTGGTTAGATTTCATTGATATCTATCGGTATGCCAAAATTTGTTTAAATATTCCAAGCAGTTAAGTCACTACCACCAATTTTCACAAACGGGTTACGGACGGACAGACAGACAGACCATATATCGCTTGGCGGCCATTTTGGTCATGTGACCTGGACCCCATGAGCAAATTTTGGTTTCCCCCATCTCATAGAGGCTTCATATGAAATTTGATTTCAATCGGCCCAACGGTTTCCGAGTAGAGAAGCAGTTCGAAAATTTTCACATTTTTCGCCTCGGCGAGGCTATACTAAATGGAATGTAATATTTCGCAAGTTCATTGGTTAGATCTCATTGATTTCTATCAGTATGCCAATAACTGTTTAAATATTCCAAGCGGTTAAGTCACTATCACCAATTTTCACAAACGGGTTACGGACGGACAGACTGACAGAATGACCGAATGATGGAATGACACGGTGATTTTAGGGCACTCTTAGAAATCAACCGACTTCAGTCGGTTGCTTTTTCTGCGGGTCGTGCAATATTGGTTTTCCCAAATCAGTGTTGGTCACGTGGACAACTGCGTTAATTCCGTTTGGCCATTTAGTAAATTTGGGTCGATCGTAAATCGATCGACCCAAAAACTCTTTGTAATACCTTGTTTGTTTTAATATGCAATACGAACGCGGAATCTGTGGGCGAAGATCGCTGAGGCATTTGCACGTGATGCCGTATCACATGCCCATATCACACCCCAAAATCCATATCATACATTTGACGTAACAATCTTCGGAACACTCAACTGTCTTCCTATCACACCACGATTTTTGGTAAACAGTGAAGGCCCTGGACAGATTCACTGCAGCATATGACTTGTGCCGTGTAAATGCATTTCTCTCTTTTGTTGGAATTTATAAATAACCTTTGAAATAGCTACGTTTCTTGTCATTAACCCTTTTTGTACCAAATGGAATCTTCCTCCTTCTATATTACAGGGGTCCATTTCAATATTTAGGGGTGTCAGGTTGTGGTTTCTTCAAAATTCATTTGGAAAATGGTTGAACATTTTGAAAACAGTGGAGGCCCTGATCAGACGCCGCGTTCTGCGGCGTCTGATCTGGGCCTGCACTGTTTGTCCTGGTACCCGTTTTGGGGTTTCCGGTACTAAATGGGTTAAGAAAAGAATAAATAAAGCCAACCTTTGCTTTGCTTTTCTCCTGAAACTTTTTTTTGCTTTGTTTTTTGGAGTATCTTTAAACAGAAAAAAAAAACATAATGCACCAATTTCTAAAAGGACAAAGGTTGGGAAATATATGATATGGCATTTTGCATATCATACCCCACATCAGCCCTCGAAACATATCAGTCCTCGGGCCTCCGGCACTCGAGCTGATTTCGAAGTCTCGGGCTGATATGTGGTATGATATGAAAATGCCATATCACACTGCTGTCTCACCCTAGGGTTATTAGCTGTCAATCATTGCTTAATATTGGAACACATGTTCATTGCATTGGAACTATTTTATTTTATTTTATCATACATTTAGTATAAAATACTTAGTTTTTGAATATGCGATACGAACGTGACACCGATGGACGTATCACGCTTGCACGTGCTGCCATATCGCATGGGCTTTATCATACCCCAAAAATCCATATCACAACCCTTTATCGCACCCCTAAGCCTTTATCATACCTTTGACGTCACCCTATTCGGAACACGCGGCGTTCTTCCTTTTGCGGCATTTCGCATTTGTTGTTCAGGACGCCATTTGCAATTTGCATTGTAACTTTGGAATGAATACAATTTATTTTGAACATTTTTTTTTAAAAGTGAAATGTATGATAAATAGATTATGATATGGCACCTTTCATATCATACCCCATATCAGCCCTCGACCCATATCAGCCCTCGAGCCTTCGGCCCTCGGGCTGATATGGGAGTCTCGGGCTGATATGGGGTACGATATGAAAAATGCCATATGATAATCTCTATTTATTTTTATTTCAAAACTGTCTTCTGTTGCATGTTTTGCAACCCATGCGACTAGGAAAGCACATTCTCTGTTCTCCCTTTGTACATCCTGTGTTTGCTCGATAGTGGCGAAATCTTTCCCACATGGGCAGCCATACGGGACAGAAATCTGTCTAAGATGGCCACCCATATGGAACAGCTCACATGCGACTTTTGACGTCAAACGTTTTGACGTCATGCAAAGTTGAGCCAGTATACACTGTGGCATACGGCCATGATACGGGCGCGTTTTCCAAGTAGCTACTGTAGAACGGCTGCGAAAAGAACAGTCGACGTTGGCTGTTGTAAGTTTAATGAGCAATAAATTGAGTCCTGAATGACATGGCAAATAGATAGAATCAGAACAGCAGAAATGGCGTGAGTAAACAACGCCAAATCAATTCCAGTTATCGCCTGAAGGTGCTTAAGCTGAACTGTGCAAACAATGCTTAAACGTTGGGCGCGTTCCGTGAAAAGCTTCAATCTTTCTTGAATGTAACGCCACGCGCATATCACTAGTTCTTTAGCCCTAAGTTGTACTGTACTCATTCAAAATGGACACAAACCTAGTTTAATGTAAGGGGGCATTTAACAATAGGCTCAGATCAGACTGCGTTACAAATTGTCGTCTGGAGCATGCGCAACGACACTGTTAAATCAATGATAACTAAGCCTTGAAGAACGACGGCCATGGGCTAAGCCAGGGCATGACAAAACATGCAAGACAGGTGCGAGCAGCGATGACGCAGATCAGCCTGCGCTTCCCAGATCTGCGTCTTCGCTGTTCACATGAATAGATGAATAGTTTAACGCATCTAATCTTTCCAAAGATGGTGAGCAGACCGGGTCCATGGAGATGACCTGAATCTAAAACGTTCTGGTAGTGCTGTGCTCTCGGAATCAGTAGAATTCTCTCCGGAAGTAAATATCAGTAATTAAAAACATCTAACAATCTGGCGAGCTTTGAAATAGAGGACCACACACGAGTGACCATTTGAAGTGGAATTTATTAAATGAGCCTCTGGCGAGTTTTGTAATTTTATTTGAAATACCACGGGTTAAGATTCTGTTAACCATAAGACAATTTTAAATCGTATTTCACTGTCTAAGAAGTTCAGAGGAAATTAAATAGAAAAATGAATAACTTTCACCCAAATAAGATACAAACTCTTCCACAAGCGACTTCTGAAAGGTCCATTTCCTGTTTCAGGGGCGTCAGTCATGGTTATAACCCTTATTTTTCTGAACCAAACAGTGTACAACCTGTCTGGTAAGGATTTACACCATATTATATGTATGGGATATAACAGGTACATTATAATAGGAGCGCACGCTAAGACAGCTTACAACACGCAGAAGAATGATAATAAGAATGTAAATACGGTAGGTGAAGACACCAGATAGTTGAAAACACGCAGAAGAATGAAAAACGGTAGGTGAAGTACGGAACCCGGTAAAGGACATGCTTTTTTGTATAAGTTGTGCGCACAAGGTAATAACTTGTTCGCACAACTTAATATCTTGTTCTCACAACATATGAAAAAAATCATGTCCCTTCCCGGGTTCCGTAGTGAAAAGACGAGGCAGTTGAAAACACGTAGAATTTAAATACCGTAGGTGAAGAGACGAGACAGTTTGAAACACGTAGAAGTATGAAAATAAGAATGTAAATATCGTAGGTGAAGAGACGAGACAGTTTGAAACACGTAGAAGTATGAAAATAAGAATGTAAATATCGTAGATGAAGAGACGAGACGTTGAAAACACGTAGACGAATGAAAATAAGAATGTAAATACGGTAGGCGAAGAGACGAGACAGTTTAAAACACGTAGAAGTATGAAAATGAGATTGTAAATAAAGTAGGTGAAGAGAACACGTATAACTATGAAAATAAAAATGTAAATATCGTACGAATGTAAATACGGTAGGTGAAGAAACGAGACAGTTTGAAAATACGTAGACGAATGAAAATAAGAATGTAAATACGGTAGGTGAAGAGACGAGACAGTTTAAAACACGTAGAAGTATGAAAATTAGAGTGTAAATACGGTAGGTGAAGAGACGAGACAGTTTAAAACACGTTGAAGTATGAAAATAAAAACATGTAAATACCGTAGATGAAGAGACGAGACGTTGAAAAAACGTAGACGAATAAAAATAAGAATGTAAATACGGTAGGTGAAGAGACGAGACATTTGAAAACACGTAGAACAATGAAAATAAGAATGTAAATATCGTAGGTGAAGAGACGAGACAGTTGAAAACACGTAGAAGTATGAAAATAAGAATGTAAATATCGTAGGTGAAGAGACGAGACATTTGAAAACACGTAGAAGTATGAAAATAAGAATGTAAATATCGTAGGTGAAGAGACGAGACATTTGAAAACACGTAGAAGTATGAAAATAAGAATGTAAATATCGTAGGTGAAGAGACGAGACAGTTGAAAACACGTAGAAGTATGAAAATAAGAATGTAAATATCGTAGGTGAAGAGACGAGACCGTTGAAAACGCGTAAAAATATAAATATCGTAGGTGAAGAGATGAGACAGTTGTAAACACGTAAAAATATAAATATCGTAGGTGAAGAGATGAGACAGTTGAAACCATGTAGAAATGTAAATACCGTAGGTGAAGAGACGAGATAGCTGAAACCTTACAGTAGAATGAAAATAAGAATGTGAATACGGAATGTGTAGAGTCGAGGTTTATTGGAACAAACAAGACATTTAAATAATACACCCGTGCGGGACAGTGCATTCTAAACGGTTATTATTCTGATTAAAATTTGTGTAGTCTTATTTGTTCTCAAAACAAAGGTTGTAGGTGTTTGTTAGAACCGCCTCATCGTGGCGGTTCTAACGAGCACCGACAATCTATGTATTGGAGCAGAAATAAGAAGAAAATAATATATGCCCATGTAAACCCTTTTTGTATATAAAGTGAGGTTTACAGAAGTTTTTATTTCACGGACTTGTCATTGCGAAAACATGCCTATTCAAATATATTGGTAAAAATTTACCACCAAAAAATGAAATTTTCGAGGTAAAAATCGTTATATTTTTCATATTTGTGCTCAAAACATAGATTTTGGGTACTCGTTAGAACCGCCTCGACGAGGCGGTTCTATCGAGTACCCACAATCTATGTTTTTTTAGCAGAAATAACAAAAATAATGTATACCCCTGTAAACCCCAGTTTTACTATATAATAGTGGGGTTCAAGGGGGTCAAAATTATATAGGCATGTTTTCGTGATGTTAACCGGATGATTGGCAAGCATCGCAGATTGGACTGGTTGAAAGCAGAAACCATAGATACTTGGGACCTGCACTTAGGTGAGTGATCATGGGCCCAACTGACCTCTTGAAATTTGTATTTGGCACCAAACATGGCTGACTACTAGCCAAACCTGTTCAAACAGCTTTGTCACGTTTATAACCTAATAAATAAAACTGGGGCTTTGTTGACATCACAGCTACTTTTATTTATTAGCTTTCTAGACATGATTAAGCTTTTGAACAGGTTTGGCTATTGCTCAGCCATGTTTAAATGCGGAAAAACTGTGTTTAACTAATTTCAAGAGGTCAGGTGGGCCGATGATCACTCACCTGAGTCTAGGCCCCAAATGCCTGGGGTAGAAACAGTTTTAACCACACAACAGTGAACCTTTGAGCCAATGTACACTCGGAGACAATCGGCCCACCAGCACTGCCAGTGCTTTGGTAAATCTAAACCTTACTGTTTCTTAAGAAAATTAAAATAAATCGAATATTTTTCTTATTTCTGCCACTGTGTGGCGGTGATAACCTATGGTTCTGAGCTTGAAAAAAAAAAAAAAAACACACACACCAAAAAAAAAAAAAAATACACACACACACACTTTTCTCTATAGAACAGTTGTGCGCAGACAGCATAGCTGGCTTGGAAAGGTGTCTTTGTCTGTGACCATAGGTTCACGGACAGGGGTCGTAGTATGACTGCATGAAACTTCAGTATCATATCCATCGTCACACCAAAAAGAAACAAAAAAAAAACAAAAAAAAAAAAAAAAAAACGCGCATGTTGTTTGGAAAATACGATGGGGAGTGCGAGTGCTATGAGGGGTATTGTTGAGTAAAACTTCGATGCTCCATATATTTTAACATAATGGACAGCATACATACTCTATTTAAGAAATATATCAGCTCTAGTTTTAAGGTCAGTTGTAAAGTAGATCAAATCACGGGCGCGCATGATTTGTCTACTTATGAATGACCGACAGACTGTGATTTTTTAATCAACAAATCACAGCTAAGAGCTGATCTATTTCGATTCTAACACGCTGAAGATCGGCAATAATGTTGTTGTTTCCTTCAAATTCTAACAACCATTCGCCACTGTTAGAAGAAATCCCACAAAAAATATTGACTGTTACACATGCATTTATTATATAGAGGATACATGAGTGTTCATGTATTATTGGTTTTATTAAACGAGTCGATGAAAAGGGATAAAATGCGAGGCTTTGCCGAACATTTTATCCATTTTCCTCAACGAGTTTAATAAATTCAATAATACATGAACACGAATGCAAGATTCTATTTATCCTATGACATTTAAAACGCATTTTATTCACGATTGTTTTCAAAAATGTCAATATTCCGCCGTTAGTAAACGCGACGTCGTTAAGTCGTTAAGGACGTCGTACGTGTAACGTTACGGGACGTGCCTAGCTAATTTGCATATTTAATCCACTAGTGGATTATCGAAAATGTTACATGGCGTTATTACACTCTTAGACGCGACGTCATGTGATATAATAATGACTCGGTGCGAGAAGGTGACGTTACACCGTCTTACGTGAAAAGGATCTACAAGTGACGACACAAATTGGTAGCTTTTAATGACGGCACTCGGCACGCTCTTCCGTCCCTTGATTTGTTGCATAATAAGTGCGCTGTGTCAGAATATCCCTTTTTAGATGGGAAAGCCCGCACAAACAGACGCCGATCATACAAAGCTTCAGAATTTACAGATAACAACGCAACGTGACACATGTAAAATATGAAATGGACTCGGCCGAAGATTCCATTCAGTACAAAGTCGGTTAGATAAGCTCAGTTTTTGATATCCTGAGGTTAAACGCAGGTGTTCGCGAAGCTTAAAGGCAATGAAAACAAAACAATCTGATGATATAAACCCAATATATGCCTAGCATACCATTTGTGGACTCTAGCAAACTGTGTAGACGCTGATCAGACGCCGCAAATTGCGGCGTCTGATCAGGGCCTACAGTGTTTGCTACATGACCCTGGGCATTTTCGTAAAAACCACACACACACAACAAACCCGGCACCTGTGTAAATGGAAAAGCTGTTAAGTTGAAGACCCTTCTGTCATAAATGGGTTGAAATGACATGTTCTTTACCATATTATTGGGTTTCTCAGAATTTACAAACTGCTATTGTGGCGTATTTTATTTCAATTGTTGTAAGATAACACGCCCGTCTGAGGTACGTAAATCACGCCCTCTGAAAATCGCATTTTTTGAAGACCCTTCCTCTTCTGTTATAGATTGTCAACGACCTTTGAGAGTTCAACGTTCAAGCGTGGCAAGACTATTCCATGTCTTATGAGAAGCAGGCTTCGGATTTCTTTTTTCACAGGATTTTAAAATCAAAAATATGTTTTTTGATAATGCCATTGTGTATCTAAGTCGTGGCCAAGTGGTTAGTATGATGTAGTACGAATCTCAGTAAAACTATATCCCCCAATGTAAAATCCCAACTGAAGGCGACTTACCTGAAACACGGACTAGTCCAAAATTAAAAGTACAGTCACGTCTCACTGCGTTTTGAAAGACTATACATTATGACAACACGCCTATACACATGCATTACGAAGAAAAATTGTTATATTTTTCTTATTTCTGCTCAAAATATAAATTGTGGGTACTCGTTAGAACCGCCTCATCTAAGTCACAACCGTTCTAACGAGTACCACAATCTATATTTTGAGCAGAAATACGAAAATAATGTTTACCACTGTTAACCCCAGTTTTACTGTATAAAAGTGGGGTTCAAGGGGGTCAAAATTATATAGGCATGTTTTAGTGATGATTTGAATGTTTGCTTGTATCGCCTTACCGGATCTGACGTATATGTAAAAATGCTCCAATGTTTCCATTTATCATTTTTCTGCATTATCCCTCGTCGAGTTGGTTCCAACGAGTATCCACAGTCTAGTGTCTGAACAATAACGATAGCAACAACAAGAGCAACGGCAGCAACAAAAGAAAGAAAGCAAGAACACAAGAAAGAAAGAAAATTAGCATGAGATTCCAAATCCTGTTTTCTGGAAAAAACAAAACAAAACAATAACAAAATAAAACATGCAGAAAGATATCAACAATTTGTTGTCTACTGCAATAGTCAGACAGTGGCAAGGTTTAAGTCCGTTTTGCATCAGCGGTGCGATTTGTTCTTGTCCGTACGATTTTGAAGATCATTGGTGCCGTAAACAGACCGCAGTCAAATATCCGGACAGGTCCACAGTTGTCTTACAGATCGCAAGGCTCGTACGACTATCTCATGGGTCGCACGGTGTTTGCAGCTTGAAGGTCGGCAAAAAAAAAAACAAACAAAAAAAAACAACAAAAAACAAACAAACAAACAAACAAAAAACAAACAAAAAACAACAACATGTCTACGGCTGTCGCAAAATGGCCTTGCAACAGCCGTACGAATCAGTAAGACTCCCGAAAGGCGGTCGTAAGAATTAGGAAACTTTCTTGCGGCCATGAAGTTCACAAGTTTGTCGCACAAATGTCTTACGATGTCCTTGTGTTCAGTGAACGAATTCGCCCCAAGTGAGGCCATCGCCAAAACTTCTTTTCAGTTTCACCATAGCTTTTCAAAAAAAAAAAAAGCGTCACGCAGCAGTCATGGCACTGCTTATCCAAGAGGTGGTTGGTCATACCCTGGATCGAACGACGTCGGTTGTTAGACTAGTACCACATCCTGTTCCAGGAACAGCAAAGAGAGTCCGGGGATGACCACATGAGCTACCTAAGGATGCTTCGCCAGCTGTTGTTGTTACCGGTCACCCCGCGCATACTGTACAAACCTACTTATGTCATCCGGGCTTCGTGATAAATCGGGTTTTATACATGTAATGTTCACTTTGGTTAAAATCATAGTATAAGACAACATCTAATTCAAGGCAAAGCAAATGATATATACACCAGGCTCATCTTCTTTCGTGGCTATCTGGGCATTAGACCTTGTATATGCATCCCCGATAACTCTTTATACAAAACACCGGATGCTCGCTGAACAATTGGTCAAGGGCGTTCTCCGTTTGAGCGACCATAGAGAATTTCTCTCCCCCTGAAGGTACTTGTGCCCTCACTTCGTCTTCTTGCTTTGAGATTGAGGGCACTATATTGGTTGGTTCTTTTAGGTCTCCACAGCAGCAGCAGCAGCAGCCTCAGTGGCAAGTGTTTCCTTCTCCCTCTAGATTTCTCTTTTGCTGGCTGGAGTCAGTGAGTGTTGTTCTGAACGGATGTACTTTAGTGACGCACAATCGTAGGCGCAGTACGATTTGTTCGATTGTCTTTCTTGCGGCAGCAATCTATTACGTAGGATGCACGACAGTCGTAAGATGCTCGTGCGACTGACTTGCGACCGTCGCAAAACACGCGCAAGAAATGATTGACAGCAGCCTCAGCCTGCATGAAGATTTGCGAATTCCTACAATCATGCGCGGGTGTCGTCCAAAAATTGCCAAAAATCGCGGACATATTGTGTGCCTGGTGAGAATTCAGTCTGCGACGTTTCAACCACCTTGCGACTTTTAGGATTCGTACGACGATCTTGCAGCTGCCGAACGCAACCCGGAGATTTTGGTCGTCAGAAAGATGCTGTTGTGAAACAAGCTTAAGATGATAGGGTAGATATAAATTGTATACTCGTATTAAATGTAAGAGTTCGTTTGTTTGTATTGGAGTTTAACGGCCAAGTGAATACTATTTAGGTAATTTTTGAGCCGGTCAGTTCACCTATCCACACTAATCCTGGGCAAGCTTATACGTAAGCGGTTAACCAGTACAGTGCACAGTCTTTAGCCAGAAACCTTAACTCAGCGGAAGGGAGAGAATGACCGTAGACAAGATTTCATGATCAATCTCCATGAACGAATGCTGCCGACCCCGGCATGTATCGAATCCGCGTCCTCCTAATCACCAGTCAGACGCGCATCCGACTGAGCTACCAAAAAAAAAAAAAAAAAAAAGCCGGATGAAAGAGTTCAAAATGAATCTTAAAACATTTAAGAGTTCAAAATTAAGCTAAATATAAAAAGACTACATGTACAGTCAAACATCAATAACTAGAATAATCTGTTCGAAATAGGGCTACTTCGAACTACTGAGGTTTAAAAACATCAGTTCATGAGTCGTAATTTTGATGACTTAGAGTTCTTTCCGATCTATGATAAAATAAAGGAATGTTGTGTGTACTCATTAGAATCGCCTCATTGAGGCGATTCTAATGAGTACACACAACATTCCCTTACAAGATGAAATGATAAAAGTCTCAATAAAATATCCTTAAGGGGAACGGGATTTTTTAGAAGGCTCCGTGGTGTAGTGATTATGTCGAAGGATCGATCCCGGGCTTCTCCAGACTTTCGGATGAGTCTTTAAACCGAGGTTCTGTCTCCGTATGACCTTAGCTGTTGGTGAGACGTAAAACT
The DNA here is from genome assembly GCA_963580285.1 of Lucinisca nassula. Classification (NCBI taxonomy): domain Eukaryota; kingdom Metazoa; phylum Mollusca; class Bivalvia; order Lucinida; family Lucinidae; genus Lucinisca; species Lucinisca nassula. Next base: position 21,748,140 of record OY757018.1, read on the forward strand.
CCAACACTCACTCACTCATGGGAACATCTTCAGGGGAGGCAACTCCTGCAAAAGTATTTGTCTCCCATTTCCACTACATTGTTGTTTAACAACAAAATTAAAAACCTTTGACCGAATTTTCAATATCTGCGGAGTAATTCCAGAAACTCATATTTAAGGTTGAATTATTGCGTGATAACGCATTGTTCTTTAAAATAATCATGATAAATTGAGAAATGAGTTCCTCAAGTAAAAAACATTATCTTCTTCAATACATCCGTTGATTTGCTAAGTTCCATTGTACTTTGTTCAAGGTACACGACTGAATACGAGGGCACATCAAAAATGTTTCGGCATTGGCAAGAGTTTAGGAACCTTTTTTTCAGCCTACAAGTAGGGACAGTCGATTGAGCAGTGCTTTGGTTTCAATACAAACTGTGTACGTTCTGTGCAAGAAAACCCCGAAAGCGTCCAACCTTTAATAAACGTTCATTCAACGTTGAGACAATGCTGTTTGCTTACAGCAATATAGACGTGAAGGCAATGATCAGGAATCGATACAATTAACCCACAGCTCCCATCAGAGACACAACATGGAAAGAAACACAAAGATGAAACAACAGACCCTAATGGAAACATCAATAGCGGAAAGCCAACAGGACAGTTACTTCCCCACAAAATGGCCAATTGGCTATCCAAAACAAAATAATATAAGCAAGACTTTCCAGTTTGTACATGTCTTTTAACTCTTATCATGCTGTTCATGACAACCCCTATCTTTGGAAACAGTGTAGATCCAGATCAGATTGCTTCTGAAGAAGCCATCTGATCAGGATCTTCACTGTTTGACATTCAATTTATGAATTTGTAGGAATGAATTACATCATGTAATCTGATTGGTTCAAAGTCAGAAATGGGTGTGGCAAATCTGAATATTCAGCAAGAGAAGGGTTAAGCAACATTGCTAACCACGTCTAGAATCTTGATATTTTCCTTTGAAAATTTGTGATACCTTGGAGCATAAAAAAGCACATATATAAAATGGGGTTTAGAGGTGCCATTACGATAACACACCCGTGCGACATAGTACATTTTTCTCATCACCAAAATGGCTACTTTTCTGATGAAATTCCGTGATATTTTTCTTATAAATACTGCAAACATAGGTCGTGGGTGCTCGTTAGAACCGCCACAACCTATGCCTTGGAGAAAAAATAAGAAAAATAATGTATACCCCCGTAAACCCCAGTTTTCTCTATATAAAGTGGGGTGTAGTAGGGTCTTCATTTCACGGAATAGTTCACATGATGATTCATTTCACGGACATCGTGTCTTTTCTTGCCCCAAAAACATAGATGCCTGTTTGTCAACCAATCCGAAAATCGGGCTTCTCCAGACTTTCTGATGAGTATTTAAACCGAGGTCCTGTCTCCGTATGACCCTTCTGTTACATGTTAAAATGAGACAGTTTATTTTATACAGAATCTAACACTTTCAGACGAGCCAGTGATAGATTACTATGCCGAAGACCCTGTTAAACAACTAGGAATCCAACAGCGGTGTGCATCCCCAAGTTAAAAGACTCTTCCTGGCATTTATTACTGATGAACAAGAATAATACAACGTAAACGTAACGTTTTGTATACAATACATGGGAGACGTTTCAAATTCCACATGGGTAAAATGCAGGTTGTTTTGATGCTAGTTATGGAATTTTAATGCAGCTTGCCACTTTTAATGATTGTCACTACATTAATGTTTCCACTGCTAAAACTAGCACTGCCGGGAACTGCTTCAAAATATCTCCTGCGGCCTTTAACTCCGACTCAATTTCTTCAAAGAATTTTTGTGTTCCTGAATACACTGAATGAATCCATGTATGACATTGTACACTTGTCTAAGTCTTTGTTGGGTACATACGGTCAATATTGTCATTATAATGGAGTCCAGGGCCCAGTTGTTCAAAATTAACGACGTCGTTAGTTAACGTATCGTTTAAACTTTGATCATTTATTATGGCAAATATGCTAATATTTTTGCTGAAAAAAATGTGAGCAGCTTTTGCAGATGCAAAAGCTGCTCACATTTTTTCAGCAAAAACATCAAAATTTTAAATATTAAACTTGTTAGAACAGTTAACAATATGACCACTAACGAGCTCGTTAAACGAACGATGCTTTGAACAACTGGCCCCAGATGGATCATTGATTACATTGTAGAATTTTGAAAGTATTTAAGGGCCACTGAGGAAGCCAAATTGGTCGAAACTAGATAGTCAGGCCCAGAAAAAGCTTAGACAGTCCATAACTTTTAGTTCCTTGTAGACCATATTTCCCAAAATAGAAGTGAAGACAACGATCAGGAATTGATACATATAACCCACAGCTCCCATCAGAGACACCAATGGGAAATAAACACAGACATGAAATAACTAGACCCTAATGGAAACACCAAAAGCGGAAAGCCAAAAGGACAGTTACTTTCAAACAAAATGGCAAGTTGGCTATCCAAAACAAAAATTCTAACACAGCGCGCCTATATAGGCAATGGAAAGGAACTGTGAATTATTATGCAACAAATCACACCTCAGAAGAGCGTGATAGGTGACGTCATTAAAAACTCCAAATTTATTACGTCACTAGTCGATTTCCGTGACGTTAGACGGTGTAACGTCATTTTCTCGCATCGAAAACGTTAGAAAAGGATATAAATGCATGTGTTCCAGTCGACAATTTTAGCGGGATTTCTTCTAACAATGGCGAAAAGTTCTGAGATTTTGAAGGAAACAACAACATTATTGCCGATTTTCAGCCTGTTAGAATCGAAATAGATCAGCTCTAGCCAGTGATTTGTTGGGTAATAAATCACAGTTTGTCGGTCAGTTGTAAGTAGACAAATCACGCGCGCTACGCGCTTGTGATTTGTCTACTTTACAACTGACCGACAAACTGTGATTTATTACACAACAAATCACAGCTAGAGCTGATCTATTTCTTAAATATAAGCGATACACACGCTCAAAGGCAAACCATAATAAAACAACACCGCGAAGAAGAACCGCCTAACAAATCCGTTGGGGCAGCTTAAATCGATTTTACGCGGCCGAAATCCGTGCTGATTTAGCCAAACAATTTGTGCAGTCCGCATGAAGGCCCCCAAAACTCATCATTGCACCATCTCCGAGAACACAATAATCAAACAACCACAGAGATGAAACAACGGTGAGGACTCGACAGCAAGAAACCACTGAAATGCTGGAGCAAACGAAAACCAACAGTTAGACTCCGATGGGCACGGCCAGAGATAGAAACCGGATTTCATTTTATCAATCTATAAGGCTCTAACCAAACTGTTGATTTTGTAATCTGAGCGAGTGCACACACAACTATGCCAGCGGTTGCCTAACCCAATTCAAAACGGGACATGGATTAAAGCACTGCATTCTTTTCGTTTATTCATTCAGGATATGGTTCTTTGTTGGTTTGTTTATTCGTTTGTCTCTTTCTTTCATTATTTATTTACAGACGTAATCCCTTCAATGTAGATTGAGTCTATTATATTCAAGAGAGTAAATTTTCAATGATTCCACATAGCCACACCAATGGCACGTGCTATGCAGATTTCTATTTCTCGCCACTTGCAACCAATCACTACCAACACTAACTTCAATTTCATCAACCCATCGGGGCTTGGAGAAATAATTTGGGCTGCATGGTGTTTCGACGCAGAGCTGAAGCCGATCGCACAAGAGTACTGGTAAACCCCTTAGAGGATCCAAGTCTGTCCCGGCAAAGTTGTTCGAGTGCGTTGCATTAGTTTGATAATATTCTCGTCCATGCATATAAACGCTATTGGTTTCATTGCGCGACAGGGCTTGAGACGTCATTTCATCTCGATGTCGGCTAAAAGTCCCATAAAATTGAAAGCAACGTCTCCAAAATTATCTATATAGTGCTGAGTGGACGTTTACCAGTACTCATATGCGGTCTGATTCAGCTCTGCGTGGAAGCATCATGCAGCCCTATCTATTTCTCCAAGCCCCTATGGACGAGGGCCCTAACTTACCTGGTTGTGGGGGAGTTGATAGCAGTACGTGGCACTTGGAACATCACGAAAACACGCCTATATAATTTTGACCCCCATAATCCCCACTTTTATATGGTAAAACTCCCATTTATAGGGGTAAACCTTATTTTTTTTTATTTCTGCTTTAAAGTATAGACTGTGAATACTCGTTAGAACCGCCTTGATGAGGCGGTTCTAACGAGTAACCACAATCTATATTTTGAGCAGAAATAAGAAAAATATCGCACTTTTTTCATCTTAAAATTTTCGTTTTTTTCGGCGATAAAGTTTTCAATGCATTTGTATAGGTGTGTTTTCGTAATTAGGACTGTGGTGCTTCATTGGTCGGCAGTACCAGCATTGGTTTGTTACAGCTTGTGTCATTAACCCTTTTTGTACCAAATGGAATCTTCCTCCTTATATATAGCAGGGGTGTGGGGTTGTGTTTTCTTCAAAATTGATTAGGAAAATGGCTAAACTTTCAGAAAACAGTGGAGGCCCTGATCAGACGCCGCGTTCTGCGGCGTCTGATCTGGGCCTGCACTGTTTGCCAGGGTACCCGTTTTGGGGTTTCTGGTACTATGTGGTAGTTTGGAGGATTATTAAGTATAATGTAGGTAGTTGCAACGTACAGGTATAATTTATCAACGACCTTTGAGAGTTCAAGCGTGAGAAGACAATACCATGTTTTAGGGGAAGCAGGTTTCGGATTTCTTTTTTCATGGGGTCTTAATATTATAAATAAATTTTGTTTGAAAAGGCCATTATGTAAAAGTCGTTGCCAAGTGGACATGATGCAGTGCGAATCTCATTAAAACTATATCGCCCAATGTAAAATCCCAACTGAAGGCGACCAACCTAAAACACGGACTAGTCCAAAATTAAAAGTGCAGTCACGTCTCACTGCGTGTTGCAAGACTATAGTTGTAAGTGGTACCTGTACTTTGTGTTTATGTTAGTTGCAATAAGAGTTGGTTTCTATGGTCCTGAGCGGTAGTTGGTGGGGTCGTTAGTAGCAGTAAGAGGTAGTTTGTACGGTTGTTATTAGCAGTACGTGGTCATTTGTGGGGCGTTAGTAGCAGCTAGTGACCTTACGGGGTGAAAAGTAGCAATACATGCACATTTGTGGGGCGTTGGTAGCGATAAATGGTTAGCTTAAGGTGACTTGGTCATTTGTAACACTAAGCAGTAGTTTTTGTTGTAAGTCATTGCGAAATCACGCCTATATAAATACATTGTAACCTTTATCGCCGAAAAAATGAAAATTTAAAGATGAAAAATTCTAATATTTTTCTTATTTCTTCTCAAAACACAGATTGTAGGTACTCGTTAGAACAGCCTCATCGAGGCGTTTCCAACGAGTACCCACAATCTATATTTTAGAGCAGAAAAAAGAAAAATAAGGTTTACCCCTGTAAACCCCAGTTATACTATATAAAAGTGGGGTTCAAGAGGGTCAAAATTATATAGGCGTGTTTTTGTGATGTAGTGAGTGAGTGTTTGAGTTTTACGTCCCAGCAACAGCTAAGGTCATACGGAGACGGTTGTTGTAAGTAGTACGTTTTTGTAACTGGTGGTAAGTTTTCCTAGTCGGTAATGGTAAGTGGTATGATCGTAAGTGGCATATTTTACGTGATTACACGTTTTTGATCAGCCGCCGCTGTGTTTGAGCACATATAATGGATACATGTAGTTGTTAGCCATTTAACTAGTGGTTTTCTGCCTCGGAATCGTACACGTAATCAACAGCGACAACCAAAACTGCCTGTTGCATTAAAATTCCACAGCGAGCACTTAATTAACACCAATATGGAATCTGTTAGGTCTCTCTTGCGTTGTACACAAAAACGTAACTTGTGTGTTCCATTAATTTGACAAAAATCTCGTCCAGCATTGGTGACTTCAACTTGGGAATCCACGTCGCGATTAGAGTTTCCTTAGTTATACAGTGTTCGGCATTTTTTCTAACAAACTGAATAGTCTGTCACTGGCTCGTCTCAAACAGTTCAATTCTCAGAAAATATAGAGAAGTGTCGCATAACCAAAGTATGGTCACTTGTACTTTTTTTACCACAAGGTTAATTTCTGTGTTTAACGTCGCTTTCAACAATTTTTCAGTCATATCACGACGGTGTCTGGTTACGACAGAGAGCTCAATGCTCACTTTTATAGTGCTGCCTCACTGTAGTATCATGTCCCAGACACATTACATGATACCACACCCAGTCACATTATCCTGGCACTGGGTCGACCAGTCCTAGCTCTACCCCGTAAATCTGAGTGCCAAGCGAGGAGCAGCTAGTACCATTTTAACGACTTTGGTATGTCGCGGCCCGGGATCGAACCCGTGACCTCCCGTTCCCCGGAGCGGACACTCTACCAACTGAGCTATCGGGGCCGGTAATTTAATATATGTACGATGTGGTATGTGGTAAGAACAAAACTTACATTAGTGGGCAAAAATCAGGGAAAAAGCCGTTCCTCGAACTTCATCACGAAAACAAGTCTATATAATTTTGACCCCCTTGAACCCCACGTTTATATAGTGAAACTGGGGTCTACAGGGGTAATCCTAATTTCCTTATTTCTGCTCTAAAATATAGATAGTGGGTATTCGTTAGAACCGCCTCGATGAGGCGGTTCTAACGAGTACCCACAATCTATATTTTGAGCAGAAATAAGAAAACTATCACAAATTTTCATATCAAAATTTTCTTTTTTTTCGACGGTAAAGTTTATAATGTATTTGTATTGTCGCGTTTTCGTAATGTTGTTTTTTAATCAGTTGAACGTATGATTTCAGATGAACTCGTTTCAAAGTTTCCTTATTTCTGTTGCATGCGTCCGAGAGAGTACCGAGAATCTATATTCTTTAGCAAAATAATGTTTACCCATGTAAACCACACTTTTTCTATTTTAAGTAGGGTCTCTAGATTATTCGTGACACGGACTTGTAAACGTGGGGCTGCATAATTTCCAGTACGCTGAGCCCTTATTAAAAGGGGTCGGGTGGGGTAGGGATAATTCATAAAGAAAAGACTGTGCTCCCCGAGAGCAGGTGTCCGTCCTGAAAGATAAAATCATTACGTTAACACACCCCTGCGACAAAGTGTACATTTATTGACATCTCAAACATGACTATTCATTACGTGAACAAGTCCGTGAAATGAAGACCCCCCAAAAAACCACTTTATACAGAGCGGAAAACTAAGGTTTAAGGGGGTGTTATTTTTCTTATTTTTGCTCCAGGACATAGCTAAATGAGGCGGTTCTAACGAGCACCCACAACCTATGTTTACAGTATTTGTAAGAAAAATATCACATATTTTTATCAGAAAAGTAGCCATTTTGGAGATGTGAAAAATGCACTATGTCGCACGGGTGTGTCTGGTGAAAATCGATGATAGTTTTCTTATTTATACTGCAAACACAGGTTGTGATTACTCGTTAGAACCGCCTCATTGAGGCTGTTCTAATGAGAACCTGAAGCAGAAATAGGAAAAATACTGTATACCCAGTAAACCCCAGACATAGGTTGGTTGTGAGTGCTCGTTAAGACCGCCTCATTGAGGCTGTTCTAATGAGAGCCTGAAGCAGAAATAAGAAAAATACTGTATACCCAGTAAACCCCAGAAATAGGTTGGTTGTGAGTGCTCGTTAGAACCGCCTCATTGAGGCTGTTCTAACGAGAACCTGAAGCAGAAATACATCACGTGATCAAGTCCGTGAAATAAACACCCCCTTACACCCCACTTTATATAGAGAAAACTGGGGTTTACAGGGGTATGCATTATTTTCCTTATTTCTGCTCCTAGACATAGGTTGTGGGTACTCGTTAGAACCGCCTCAATGAGGCGGTTCTAACGAGTACCCACTACCTATGTATTGAGTATAGATAAGAAAAATATCACACATTTTCTTCAGAAAATTGACCAGGCTGTTCTAATGATAACCTGAAGAAGAAATAAGAAAAATACTGTATACCCAGTAAACCCCAGTTTTCTCTATATAAGGTGGGGTTTAGTGTGTGTGTGATGGGGGTGGGAATGGGGGGGGGGGGGTCGTTTCACGGACTTGTTCACGTGATGTATAATTGAATATAATTGAAGGAGTTGCCCCCCAACCCACCCCGTTCACGTTTAGAGAAAAGTATTGCCTACCTTTGAAGCAACAGGCTTTCGGTCCACTGGCGCGCATGTATCTATCAAATTGGTGTTATCCTTCCGTTTTAGCCGACCGGAAGAACTACTATGGGATATTTCCGTTGTCTCCGCCACCACAACCGTTTTTCCAGCTATTACCTTAGCCGTCTGAGAAGCTTGCTGAGAGGTCGACTCGTCGGAATCTCGACAGTAAACGACGCCTGTTTGGTTCACATGTATGCTGGGAGTACAACCCATAGCAGGCTTAGTCGACGGCAAGCAGTGCCGGAAATCCGTCACAGGCGGCGCCTCAGGTGGGACTACTTGCTACTTTATGCTAGAATGCTTCGAAATTACAACTTATTTTTAAACACTCTCCGTTTAGAAAGCGACCTTCAGCGCGGAAATTAAAATGTTAAGTCACTTGTATATAACAGGCGATGTTTCCTTAACTTACAAATTCATGTAAGTATTAAAATTCCAAACTCCTTTGCGTAAAAAAACGACGTTCAGCAGGGAAAAATAAAATGTCAATCACAAGTAAGGCATCTTTCTGAAGTGACACACTAGACATGAAACGATGTGTATTTCACAAATAAATTCAGAGAAATTTTCTTCAAATTCACATAAATATATTGCGGATACTCGTCAAAATCGCCTCTCCGAGGCGATTTTTACGAGTATCTACAATATATTTAATGAAGAAATACGAAGTATTAAACCTGGAACTAGTTTTGAATCCAGTGGAATCTAATTATTCAGATCTCAATAGTTCGAACATCGATAATTCAAACACAGGTCACTCAAACTGGACAATTACTGACACTCGAGTGGAAGTCTTAATCATATGAAGCACAAACAGACATATATATAAACCTGTATCGGTACCTAAAACGAAATCACCGAGAAATACCATGAACTTTGAAGTATTTAGGCGAATCAATTTGTCCTAATTTTAAGGAATCTCTGTTAACTGCAGTGTATTGCAGAACTGCGTCATAAATGTCGTTCCAACTTCCGCTACGAGAGGTTATTAGCAGCAGCAAAGACAGAAAAATAACGATTAGAACTTGTTAGCGATATACTTTTACACATAACAATTCCTTTTATTCCAATTATGTAGCAATTCCACACAATGTTCTGGCTGAAATATCTCTGAAACAAATGGTACAATGCTTTTAAGCAATTTTGGCGTTTTAAAGCATCCCTGTCCAGGGATTATTATATCTACTGAAATGTTGATCGATGCCGTCCTTCGCTGACTCAAGATTTTCTATAATTTCGAGGCTTTTTCTTTATTTTGCGACAAGATTTGTCACGTGCGCGAAAGATAAGGATACAAGATTTTCATTGATCGAGAGCAAATTTGGGCTGCTGCTGTTGATTCATAAGTTAATAAAATAATTACGACAACAGATTCGTGTGGCATAGTGCACTCTTTTATTTTTCCAAAACGAGCTTTTTTTTCTGATGAAAATTTTTGATATTTTTCTTATTTATACTCCAAACATATGTTGTTGGTCTTCGTTAGAACCGCCTCAATGAGGCGGTTCTAACGAACACCCACAACATATGTCATGGAGCAGAAATAAGAAAAAAATGTATACCCCTGTAAATCCCAGTTTTCTCTATATAAAGTGGGGTTTAGAGGGTCTTCTTTTCACGGACTTGTTAACATGGTGCGACCAGGACTGTTGAAGGTAACATGCCTCTACCAAAACTGTATAATGGACAGACAGATGAACGTAAGGAATACCTTTCTACTATACAATTACAATTAATATGATACAGTCGACTCTCGTTAGGCTCGAGCTCGTTTACCATGGCTGAGTCGAACACGTTCTTGAGCCCCTAGGGAAATCCTCTACATAAGCGATAGTGGGGGATAATTTAGGAGATGTTCGTCTTTTTCTTGCAATGTATGCCGTGTGTATTCATTAGAATCGCCTCGATGAGGCGATTCTAATGAGTACACACAGCATACATTTTCATTATAGAACACCGAGAAGATGTCTAAAAGTATCTCGTTATGCCTCCTGATAGTAACCTCAGTGGCTCGAACTACCCCTGTCTCGAACAGATTTTCGAGGTCCCAAAGGTGTTCGAGCCATTGGGGTTCGACTGTAATATGATACAGTCGACTCTCGTTAGGCTCGAACTCCAAGGGACGGGAATATTTGGTTTGAGATAACAATAGGTTGAGACAGAAGGAGTTGATATATAAGGTACACATATCAAAACAAACACAACAGTGCACAAAATTTAGTTTGACTTAAGCCATTGTTTGAGATATCAGAGTTTGAGATAACGCGATTCCACTGATTTTCATCAGAAAAGTAGTCATTTTGAAGATGTGAAAAATGCACTATGCTGCACGGACGTGTTATCGTATTATTTCCCTTGTAAACCAGGGGTCGCAGGATCGATCCCGGGCTTCTCCAGACTTTCGGATGAGTTTTTAAACCGAGGTCCCGTCTCCGTATGACCTTAGCTGTTGGTGAGACGTAAAACTCAAACACTCACTCACTCGTAATGTTTGAGATCATCACGTGAACAAGTCCGTGAAATAAAGACCCCCCTGAACCCCACTTTAAATAGAGAAACCTGGGGTTTACGGGGGTAAACATTATTTTCCTTATTTCTGCTCGAAGACATAGGTTGTGGGTACTCGTTAGAACCGCCTCAATGAGGCGTTAGAACCGCCTCAATGAGGCGGTTCTAACGAGCACCCACAATCTATGTTGAAAGCAGAAATTATAAAGATGTTATCATTTTTGCCTAATATTTATCATCTTCTGACACCATGTTGGACGCCATTATTTCTTACGGACATGTTTTCCAAATGTATTCTAATCTGCTCTTAATGCAATCACCAGGGCCCGATTGTTGAAACTATTGTTAGCTTAACGAGTTTGTAAGTCATGAAACACATTGTTAACTATTCTAGCAAACACATATTGCACGACCCGCAGAAAAAGCAACCGACTGAAGTCGGTTGATTTCTAAGAGTGCCCTAAAATCACCGTGTCATTCGGTCATTCTGTCAGTCTGTCTGTCCGTCCGTAACCTATATGTGAAAATTGGTGATAGTGACTTAACCGCTTGGAATATTTAAACAATTTTTGGCATACTGATATATATCAATGAGATCTAACCAATGGACTTGCGAAATATTACATTCCATTTAGTATAGCCTCGCCGAGGCGAAAAATGTGAACATTTTGGAACTGCTTCTCCTCGGAAACCGTTGGGCCGATTGAAACCAAATTTCATATGGAGCCTCTATGGGATGGGGGAAACCAAAATTTGCTCATGGGGTCCAGGTCACATGACCAAAATGGCCGCCAAGCCATATATGGTCTGTCTGTCCGTCCGTAACCCGTTTGTGAAAATTGGTGATAGTGACTTAACCGCTTGGAATATCTAAACAATTTTTGGCATACTGATAGATATCAATGAGATCTTACCAATAAACTTGAGAAATATTACATTCCATTTAGTATAGCCTCGACGAGGCGAAAAATGTGAAAATTTTCGAACTGCATCTCCTCGGAAACCGTTGGGCCGATTGAAGTCAAATTTCATATGGAGCCTCTACGGGATGGGGGAAACCAAAATTTGCTCATGGGGTCCAGGTCACATGACCCAAATGGCCGCCAAGCAATATTTGGTAAAAACCCTTCAAAAATAGTCTTCTCCAGAACCACTGGGCAGATTTCCACGAAACTTGATAAATAGAATCTGGGACGTAGGCCCATCATAAATTGCTAAAATGGTGACCCTGGGTTGACCTTGACATTCTTTGTGCCTAGGTCAAACTTTGACACATATGCTTTTGTATTGGAAAAGTGAGAATGCATTTTATCCTGCAAACGATTCAGAATACAGTACTAAAGTATAAGATATATTTTTGCTCCTTACGATAAGGCGCATTTTTTGGGGGAACCGTTTTAGGTCCAGGTCACATGACCAAACTGGCCGCCATACCCATATACGGTAACACTCATAAAGGTAAAAGCATCCGGCGGGTCGTGCACTTCAGCTGAAGCACTGGTTTTTCTGGCATTTTTGTTGAGAAAATGTGAGTAGCTTTTGTACTTGCAAAAACTACTTACATTTTTTTCTACAAAAGTATTAGCGTATTTGCCATATTAGATGATCAAAATTGATAAAAAAATACGATACTTTAGTTAACGACATCGTTAGTTTTAAACAACCGAGTCTGATAAGTTGAAAAGTATCCTTTTTTAGATATATCTGTATCATTGCTCCGGTCCCCGCTCATCGGGGCTCGGAGAAATAGATGGGCTGCATGATGCCTCCACGCAGAGCTGAAACCCACCCGCACACGAGTACTGGTACACCGCTTAGAGGACATAAGCCTGTCCAGGCAAAGAGATGCGAGTCGGACCGTCCATGCTTATAAACCCTATTGGTTTCATTGGGCGGCAGGGCTTGAGATGTCATTTCATCTCAATGTCGGGTAAAAGTCCCAGAGAATTGGAAGCAACGTCTCCAAAATGACCTTTACAGTGATGACGGAGATGTTACACCTCAAATCAAACAAACAAAAACATTCAGCCGTAACTTGAAAAGACGACATGGTTGCATTTATTCAAATAAGTGCTTGATATTTCGTCAAAATTGTTCACATAGAAGACATTTCGAATGAAATGTCAAGGTCCATTGACAAGGAAGTAGTGAAAAAAATTCAAACTGTCGTCTGCTCGTATGTTTATTCAATAGGTCAAAGGTAAACTTGGAGAAACTGTTATCCAACATTCACTTATACTATTCTCTGGCGCATGGTAAACTGCTTTCATCGAATTTTATATTTTAACAGCATGACGTACCTGTACGTCATAGATTGACAGTAATTCCAAGAACACCGCTGGTGAAATTCCAGAAAGCTGAAACATTTTGTGATATTACACGTCATAAGAACTCCGGGGATGATATTTAACGGGTTAAATGCCAACACCATCAATATCCGATACCGCTTTGTCATATTTTCAATTAACTATAAATATCCAGATCGCCTTTATCCTCGAACTCTCCAGAGCTATAGGAGAAATATGAACAAATGATCTAAACAAAAGTAGGCGGTACATGGAAAAATGTATAAAACGCGTGCGCCTAGCGAAGACTCAGATCAACCGGCGCACCCGCAGTCTGATCAGATTCTTTGCAGGTCGTATTAATCCTCATACAATTTTTACCCACCCCCCACCCCCTTAAACCCTATTTTTATATTGTAAAACTGGAGTTTGAAGGGGTATCATTTTTCTTCTTATTTCTGCTCAAAAACATAGATCGAAGGTACTCGTTAGAACCGCTCTACCAGGCGGTTCTAACGAGTTCCCACAACCTATGTTTGCTCTCAAAAACATAGCTTGTGGGTATTGTTTAGAACCACCTCGCCAAGGCGCTCCCAGAGAGTTCCCACAATCTGTTTTGAGCAACAATATGAAAAATATCTATTTATCTGAAATTTTCATTTTTTTTTGTGGTAAAATTTTGATATATTTTAATAGGTGCGTTTTTGTAACTGTTTTCTGGGATCTTGAGTCACCAAAAGTCTCTGGTCAGTGGAAGGTGATATGACAAGGGTGATATAAGAATATTTATAGCCTGTGAAAAGTGTCGGATATTCCTGTTTAATATTCGCGATAAAGGTATCTTTTACATTCTCCAAGCGAAAAGTGTTTTACGAACATTTGCGCCCAGCGGAGACTCAGATCGACCTACACAATTATTAGTGTCTTCGCTGGCACTATGTGGATGCCACTGAGAAGACTTTAATCGATTGCTGATTGTGGGTTTAACGACACGTCAACCCTTGTGGGTAAGGCTGACACGATTAATCGTATAATCGATTAATCGATCGATAAATTCCACAGAATTGATTATCATTTCTGATTTGCTTTCAATCGATTACTTGATTGGTACAATTTACTACCCAAAGTTATGCCTAAAATAGCTGTATGAGTGGCAAACAGTGCAGACCCTGATGAGACGCCGCATAATACGGCGTCTCATCTGGGTCTACACTGTTTGCTCAGGCCTGTATGTTCAAATATACATATGGTAAAGTGGAACATATGGTAAGAACCATGCTCAGACAGAAAGCCAGACAGGTAAAATTATGACAAAAAACTTAGCGATTACTAATCGATTATCGATCGCTATGACATGACTGATAATCGATTATCTTTTCAGCTCTGATTAGCAAGACCTATTTGTGGGTCGTTTTGTGTCGTATCTTAGAAACAAGAGGCCGATGGGCCACTATGCTCACCCGAGCTCAGGGGGCACTGCCCACTAGCAGCAATGTATTTCAATTAACCATGGAGGCCCTGGGCCCAAGAATGCTACAGATAAAGTTTGGACCCAATCAGCCTAGTGGCTTCAGAGGTCTGATGTCGCTTGAATGTGTTGTTGCAGGACAACAGATGACAATTGACAATTACCAATCTGTGGCAACCAATAGGCCTAAAAGAACATTATTAAAGGAACACTTCTATGAAAGTTGGACAACATATCTTGAAAGCCATAAATGTCATTTTTCAATTTTCCCAATTATAAGCTAATGGAAACTCCTAACTTGCCATAGCAAACAAACCAAAGAGCCAAATTTCAATAACCAGAGCTCAGGTGGACACTGCCCAATGGCAGCCATGTATTTTAACATGATATGATTTTAATCTACCAGTTATAAAGTCTCCCAAACAAACCCCATACTCAAATGAGCACTGATGTGAACTGTATCTGAAATACTAGGTGTTTTATAAAGTAGACAGGGTGATTGGTGCCACTAAATGTGTCTTATCAAAAGGAACAGAGACATATATGGGTTAGCGGTGGGGATATGTATGGCTCCTGAGATGAAAGGCCTTTTAAGCAGTGAAGGGATTCAGGCATGGCGGATACTAGAACAGCCCAGGATTGTCACTGAATGCTGAACGGTTTCTGATATATGAGGCCATTTTATGAAGTGGGTGGCAGAGAAATAGCCTCTGTGGATCCCCTTAAATGGGGGTGACTGAATGTGTCTAATAACAACGAACAAGAATATATGCGATTACGGGGATGGGATTTAAATGGTTTCTGAGATATATGGCCTATTATGAAGTGGGGTCTTATCATAAGGAACAAGAATATATATATAGTTAAGGGGTGGGTATCTGAACGGTTTCTGATATATATGGCTTTTAATGAAGTAAAGGGGTGGGGCATGGCCCGTGGCACCTCAGGGGGACCCCCATGCCGGTATCACTGATTGCTTCTTATCATAAGTAACAAGAATATACATGGTTTAGGGGTAGGGCTCTGAACAGTTCCTCAGATAAAGTGTCTTTTGTGAAGTGGAGGGGGTGGGGCATGTCCCCGGCACATCCGCGGGGACACCGGGTTGGTGTCACTTAATGCATCTCATC
Organism: Lucinisca nassula; assembly: GCA_963580285.1. Taxonomy (NCBI): domain Eukaryota; kingdom Metazoa; phylum Mollusca; class Bivalvia; order Lucinida; family Lucinidae; genus Lucinisca; species Lucinisca nassula. The sequence goes on from OY757018.1 coordinate 21,763,762, forward strand.
ATAAGAAACAAGAATATATATGGTTTAGGGGTAGGGCTCTGTAAGGTTTCTGGAAGTTTTAGCCTTTTATGAAGTAGAGGGGCTTGGGCATGGCGCCGGCACATCCCGAGAGGCCCCCAAGTTGGTGTCACTGAATCCGACTTATCATATAAGGAACAAGAATATATATGATTATGGGGTGGGGATCTGTACGGTTTCTGGGATATTGGGTCTTTTATAAAATGGAGGGGGTGGGGCATGACCCCGGCACATCCCAGGGGACCCCTAGGTTGGTATCACTGAGTGTGTCTTATCATAAGGAACATGAATATATATGGTTAAGGGTGGGGATCTGAATGGTTTCTGAGATAAATGGCATTTTATGAATTGGAGGGGGTGGTGCATGTCCCTGGCACATGCGGGGGGACCCCCAGGTTGGTGTTACTTAATGCATCTTACTATAAGGGACACGACTATATATGGTTTAGGGGTGGGGGTCTGTAAGGTTTCTGATATATAAGACATTTTATGAAGTGGAGGGGCGGGGCATGGTCCCGGCACAACCTTCGGGACCCCCAGGTTGACATAAAAGGATATGACTGAGAGAAGTTTACTCAAGGAACATTTCTATGGGAGTTTTGTCAAAATATCTGCAACGGCTTGGCAGTTAATGCCATTTTTCAATTTTCCCCATCATAAGTCTATGGAAAATCTAAGTTGCCATAGCAACCAAACTAAAAAGCCGAATTTCATAAAAAACACAAAACCTGTAAAGGCAAATATGATGAATATTTCCATAAAGTCTCAGCCTCATATAGCATACGGTTTCTGTGGAGATGATTTTTTAAGTATTTTTTTTTTCTATTTTTTTTTTCAGTTTGGTTTCCATGGCAACCAATACAAATGAGCAGTAGGCCTAAAATCATATGGCAGATAGTAGATTGCCTAAAGAACATGCCTATGAAAGTTTTGTCAAAATATCTGCAGAAACTTGGCAGTAAATGCCGTTTTTCAACTTTCCCCGTTATAAGTCTATGGAAACTCTAAGTTGCCATAGCAACCAAACTAAAGAGCCGAGTTTCATAAAAAACACAAACCTCTAACCCCCAACCAAAGGATGCTACAGATGAAATTTGGGCCCAATTGGCCCAGTGGCTTCGGAGAAGATGTCGTTTGAAAGTGTTGTCGCAGACGACATACGTCATACGACATACGACGGACGACGGACGACAGACGACGACGGACAACTGCCTATCCTATAAGCTCCCCTGTTGCCTTCGGCTCTGGTGAGCTAAAAAGGGAGAAAAGAGATAGAATGATAGTAGAGGAGATGAAGGTGAAGTACAGGGAGACAGAGGAAAATAAACGGACGTGTAGAAACTGAAGAAATAACAACATTCCCCCTCTGTCATTAGGACTAAAAAGTAGCTGTGTTTCCGCTTACCCGACCGACGCCGATTTTTTGTGCCGACCCTGCAAGTTTTACGGCCATCCAGAAAAAAAAAAACATAAAAAGATTTTCTTCAACCTACCGACCTTAATATTTTCTAGCACCTTTGATAAAATGCCATAAAACTGTCAAAAAAGCAAAACTAATACTTCAAATCCTGTTCTTTTGCTTCATTGGTGCTCTTAACCTCATTATTTGCATGTTTTTCTGGTAATATAGCTTTTAAAGATTTTTGCTCTTTTTCCATCAAATAAAAAGTCGACCAAAAAAAGGTTAACCCTTGTCCTGCTGAGCCCGGATATGCATTATTTTCCAAACAATGAAGATCCAGATCAGATGGCTTCTGACGAAGCCATCTGATCAGGATCTGCATTGTTTGCCAGTCAGATTGTGAATTTGTTGCAATAATTTGCATCAAATAATCCGATTTGTTGATAATCAGTAGTGGGAGTGGCATATATGAATATTCAGCAGGTCAAGGGTTAAATCGACCTACCAACCCTAATTTTTTTTTAAAATTTTTTGGCGTTACCTGCTTTAAGGACAGTAGGCCTTAGCCAACTGTTATCAGTTTGACGCCCCACTGACAAAAGACACACGACACCTTCGCTTCATCCAAACACCGGTTAAGCTGTGCAAATTGTTGTTGATTATTTGAGCCCCGCCAAGCGAATTTGTGTCTTCGAGTATTCCGTCATGACAAATTTTAACTGCGCATGCCCAGCCATTCAGAGGGGCCAGGGAAGTGGCTTTCTGTCTGAAGGTTCCTCTTGATTTACTGCTTGTATGAGCGAGCAGCGAAGGTTCTGGCGAGACTGCGCGGATGCGCAGGCTCGCCTGAACCTTCGCTGCTCGCATAGGTGACAAGTACCAAAATCGCTTGACGGGGCCCCTTAAGGTAGGGTACCGGAATACAACATTATTTCCTGAGTACCCTTGTAACCCCCACACTTTACACAGACAAAAATGCGATGTCTGAGTTTATACGAGGGCAAGTCAATAAGTGACCAGCCTATACCATTTCCAAGTAACCGAGACATCCAAGATTGTCATGCCTTGTTTCAATGTTTTAGGCATGAGGGCAAAATTGCACCCTTATCGTATCATTCATTCATACCATTTTTAACGTCAAACATGATAAGCGATGCAAAACCAACTTTTTGTCAAAAGTTCAGTACCGTGCTGTAATTCGGTACTTGTATTTGAAAGGGAAAACAGGGCAGGAAATACTTTGCGAGTTGACCAATGTTTACGGGCCTTGACACCACAATATGAACAAAATAAATTCTGGTTGGGGAATTCAAACGCGTTGGAACGTCTTAGAAAACGAAACCAATTCTGAACGCCCATCAGATGCCACAGATGAAAAAACGTGTAACATAGTACGGCGTCTGGTGTGCTCTGATAGGTGAATTAAGGTGGAAGAAATGGCGAATGCATTGCACATTTCACATGGTAGCGTCTCAACAACTTTACATGATCGCATGGGTATGCGCAAGGTAACAGCCCGTTGGGCCCCAAAATTTCTTAGCGACGAGCAAATGGTAACCAGTGCTGCAGCGCATTGTTGAAGCGGTTTAGGTCAAAGGAAGATGATTTTCTTTCACGTCTTGTAACTGTAGATGAGACCTTGGTCCATTATTATGAGCCAGAGAATAAAACATAAAGTCGCCAGTGGGTCGGGCCTGGGTCTCCGAGGCCAAAGAATTTCAGAACGCAACCCTCAACAGGCAAGAAGATGGCAGCTGTATTTTGGAACGCACACGGCGTTATTATGTAGGACTTTCTAGCAAAGAAAAATGCAATAACAGGTGCGTATTATGCAGCGGACCTGCAGCATAAACCAGAGACGTCAGCTGATTAAGACACTGAGAGGCCTAATGATGACGACCTTGACGGCGACGAAGAAGCGGCCATCAATGACAAGACATTGGTTGTGGGTGCTCGTTAGAACCAATGAGGCGGTTCTAACGAGCACCCATAACCAATGTTTGCAGTTTAACTAAGGAAAATATCACAAATATTTATCTGAAAAGTACGGAACCCGGGAAGGGACATGATTTTTTATTTTTATTATGTTGTGCGAACAAGATAATATCTTGAGCGGACAAGATATTATCTTGTGCGGACAGCATATTATCTTGTGCGGACAGAATATTATCTTGTGCGGATAAGATATTATCTTGTGCGGACAAGATATTATCTTGTTCACACAAGATATTATCTTGTGCGGACAACATAATATCTTGTTCGCACAACATATTATCTTGTGCGCACAATATATTAAGTTGTGCGAACAAGATATTATCTTGTCCGCACAAGATAATATCTTGTCCGCACAACATAGATATTGTGCGGACAAGATAATATCTTGTGCGCACAAGATAATATCTTGTCCGCACAAGATATTATCTTGTTCGGCCAATTTATATCTTGTCCGCACAAGATAATATGTTGTGCGCACAAGATAATATCTTGTCCGCACAAGATATTATCTTGTTCGCCCAATTTATATCTTGTCCGCACAAGATAATATGTTGTGCGGACAAGATAATATCTTGTCCGCACAAGATAATATCTTGTTCGCACAACTTCCTAAGCTCTATGTTGTGCAAACAAGATAATATGTTGTGCGAACAAGATACCGCACAAGATTTTAAGTTGTGCAAACAAGATATTATCTTGTCCGCACAAGATAATATGTTGTCCGCACAACATAAATTATGTTGTTCGCACAACTTAATATCTTGTTCGCACAACATATTAAAAAAAAATTATGTCCCTTCCCGGGTTCCGTAGAAAAGTAACCATTTTGGAGATATGACAGAATTCACTATATCACACGGGTATGTTATGCTTTGACTGATTTTCTGTGTTGCTGATTAATGAACACATCAAGTTTGTGCCACTTCTATAACAACAGAACAATTTGTCAATACAGAAGATCTAGAACATTTTGAGAGATATTTCTTTCGCATTTCCTGTTATAGTGCTAAAGAACACGCTTTGATTGGTCATACGTCAGCATCTTTAATAGAAAAAGCCAACAAAAGCTAGAAAAGAATCCATAACTATATATTATTGGAAGAAACGAAAACAAAGAGTAAACCCGTTTAACTTGATGATGATGATGTTCTTTGTCGAGATATGATAGAAAAAAGTAAATCCATTTTAATTATAATATCTTATTAGACACAGAAATTATGGTGCCAGTTAGACAAAGCGATGCTTTTCTTTGCCTACAGGCCCCCGCCCCCGCCTCATTGAGGCGGTTCTAACGAGTACCCACAACCTATGTCTTGGAAGAAATAGATGGGATGCATGATGCTTCCACGCAGAACTGAAACCGACCGCCCACGAGTACTGGTAAAGCACTTAGAGGATCTAAGCCTGCCCAGGCAAAGCGGTGCGAGTCGGACCGTCCATGCTTATAAACCCTATAGGTTTCGTTGGGCGACAGGGCTTGAGATGTCTTTGCATCTCAATTTCGGATAAAAGTCCCACAAAATTGGCAGCAACGTCTTCAAAATGACCTATACGGTGTTGACGGGGACGTTAAACCTCAAATCAAACAAACAAACAAAATCTTTGCGTGCAGAGTTACAAACACAATTCAATGACCGAGATTTTTACTTTTACTTAAATCGCCCTTTTAAAACTGATAATGTACATGTAGGCTCGCAAAGGGCTCACATATACATTTTAAGTGTCAGATATGAAGAGCGTTTTGCACTATGATAGCAAGTCCATGTGATGGACGAACCTGTCAACCCATCTTCATAATGAAAAAATGGGGTTTCAAGAGTGGGGGGGGGGGGGGGGGGGGGGGAATAGATTATTTTCCTTATTTTGCTGAAAACATAGATTGTGAAAACATAGGTTGTGGGTGCTCGTTTAGGCGGTTCTAACGAGCACCCACAACCCATGTTTAGAATATAATTTTTAAAAAAAAATGTCACAAAGTCACCGTTTTGGAGATGTGAAAGACTGCACTACGTCACATCAAAATGTGCTCAAGCATTTTAAGTGCCAGATAGGAGGAGTGCTTTTTATGAAATCCCCCCCCCCCCCTCCCTTCTTCAACTTCAGTAGGATACAGTGACAACAGCTTTTTTGTCATGATGCTATTTCATTTCGCGATGTTTTTTCCTTATTTGTTCATCAAACATAGACTTTATTTCAAAATTTAATTTATACATTATTTCAAGACGATATGCACATTTAGCTAAAGATAATTTACCACGAGACCCCTATATGAAAATAAAATAAAATGCAATGGATTGATTGATTGCGTTCGTGTTTAACGACAAGTCAATCCTTGTGGGGCATTTTTGTCGTCTCCCAGAGGAAGGGCATCACGTGAACAAGTCAGTGAAATGAACACCCCCTAAACCCCACTTAATTTAGAGAAAACTGGGGTCTACCGGGGTATACATTATTTTTCTTATTTTTGCTCCAAGACATAGATTGTGGGTACTCGTTAGAACCGCCTCAATGAGGTGGTTCTAACGAGCATCCACAACCTATGTTAGGAGTAGAAATAAGAAAACTATCATAAACTTTCATCAGAAAAGTAGCCATTTTGAAGATGTAAAAAATGTGTGTGTCGCACGGGTGTGTTATCGTAATGGACAAAATGATAGTAGAGGAGATAAAAAGCAGGGGCAGGTGAGAAAGAGGATGAAAATAAATGAAAGTGAAGAACCAAGAAAAAATAACAGCTCCACCCCCACCCCCTACCCCTCTTCTCTTACCTGCGAGTGATTATGTTTGAGCTTCATAAGGAAAACATGTCTGTGTGAAATAATGGCGTCCGGCATGGTGTCAGAAGGGACACATTTTGGGTATAAATGATAACTTCTTACTTATTTCTGCTTTCAACATAGATTGTGGGTGCTCGTTAGAACCGCCTAAATGAGGCGGTTCTAATGAGTACCCGCAATCTATGTTTTTGAACAAAAATAAGGCAGATAATGTATACCCCCGTAAACCCAATTTTTCTTTATATATAGTGGGGTTTAGAGGGGTCTTCGTTTCATGGTCTTGTTATCGTTTGTTAATTTGATTTGAGGTTTTACGTCCCCGTCAACACTGTAAAGGTCATTTTGGAGACGTTGCTTCCAATTTTGTTGGACTTTTACCCGACATTGAGATGAAATGACATCTCAAGCCCTGCCGCCCAATGAAACCAATAGGGTTTATAAGCTCACACCGCTTTGCCTGATTGGAAATAAGGTGCATACACGTAACATGGAAACGTGTATAGCAGTCTTTAGAAACGTCTTCCAAATCGCAATGAAATTTTCAAACAAAATTAACTGCTAAACGATCCCCTTAATGATAAGTTCAAACTCGGAGCCTACCCTGTTACACAAAACAACCCACACCCCTTTGCGACAAACCGCAAAAACCCAAGGCACAGCACGGCTATAACTTAAACGCAGTGCAATCACGTGGCCGAACCTTTAGAATGGAGTTCCAAATTATTACAACTAATCTACGTTGCACCAAAACAAAGGCTCACATTTAACTTTGCAACACATCCACAGCCCTTGAAAAATGATGCACGCCTAGCCCAGAAACACCAACAAATAAAGATGCCCTTTAGCGACATGCACTCCTGAAGCAAACGGGAAGACAAAATATAAGCCCCACCGACACATGGAAAGGTCACGGCACCGTTTCACAAACCCCTCAGGATGGAGCTCGGCGAATGGCTACAGGGCAAGGGGATGCCCGTGGGCTCGGAGACACCTGAGACGTGAGACGACAAACACGGACGGACGGGGCTGGAGCCGAGCGATGGTCTCCATGTTCAACGGCAACGGGGAATAGGGGTACCACCGAACGGCTACGGTGTAGTGCCAGCATGGATTCGTTCCCTGGGACCCCACCAGCTGACGACCCGCGACACGGGGAAACTGGAAAACAACAACAACCTTGGCAGGTTTAGATCCTCTAAGCGGTTTTTACCAGTACTCGTGTGCAGGTCGGTTTCAGCTCTGCGTGGAAGCATCATGCAGCCCATATATTTCTTCAAGCCTCGATTGGCGGGGGCCGACGTTCGTCCCACAGACAGCTAAGGTCATACGGAGACGGGACCTCGGATTAAATACTCATCCGATTGTCTGGAGAAGCCTGGGATCGAACGCACGACATCTATTTTATGGGGCGAGTAGCTTATCCACTACTACCTGCTGTACGGAATAAACCAGGATGGTTTGTTTTGGCGGTAGGGCTTGGGATGTTGTTTTTTTTCATCTCAATGTCGGGTAAAGGTCCCACAAAATTGGATGCAACGCCTCCAAAATGACCCTTAAGTGTTGATGGGGACGTAAAAGCTCGATTCAAGCAAGGACTGCAAGCCTTACTCAACTGCATACGAGCCATCGAAGTTTTACAGTGTAAATACTCCAAAAAATGTCTACTTTGCGCAGAGACGAACAATAAATAAATCAATAACACCAAAGCCCCCGCGCAATTCTAGAAATGTACCAGTACAATTCCGGAATCGTTGCACAAAGAGAGAATTCCTACTTTGTGCACGACATTTGCAAATTTAGCAAAACATAATCATTACGCGAACTTGTAAAAGAAAGCGATTTCGCTAAGAACACACACATCACGTGAACAAGTCCGTGAAATGAAATCCCCCTAAACCCCACTTTATATAGAGAAAACTGGGGTTTACGGGGGTATTCATTATTTTTCTCATTTCTGCTCCAAGACATAGGTTGTGGGTACTCGTTAGAACCGCCACAATGAGGCGGTTCTAACGAGCACCCACATCCTATGTTTTGAGCATTTATAAGACAAATATGAAGGATTTTCATCAGAAAAGTAGCCATTTTGGAGATGTGAAATATGCACTTTGTCGTACGGAAGAGTTACCGTAATGCACTTCATTTTTGAGGGTTAAAACCATAACCAATGCATGTTCAAGCGCCCAAAGCGGAAAACCTGGATGGCCAACCTTGTGTAAGACGGATACCGTTCGGTTGGGCACGGGTTGCTTATTTCAGGCTCGTTTTGATCATACAACCTCAAGGGACGCCCAGGAGTGCAAACATCTCGTGTTTTACATTATGCATAATTAAGGTGTTACTATACCAAATTTAGTGGCACAGAGGCCTTTCTGATATTTAATCTTCATCAGTATGTCTAAACCCCAAAGTTTTTGAAAACGAAACGGATGATGGACAAGACCCGAAAAGACACAGCACATCCCGCTCCGAGCACACACTAACCGACGTAGCTTATAAGACATGTCAGCTGGAGGCATCAGGCATAGACGCCCGATCCAGATAGGCGTCCCCCACGATACACATGTCTCATGCAGATCGCCCCCACCAATCGGGGCTTGAAGAAATAGATGGGCTGCATGATGCTTCCACTCAGAGCTGAAACTGACCGCACGCGTGAACTGGTAAACTGCTTAGAGGATCTAAGCCTGCCAAGGCAAACCGGTGTGAGTCTGACCGTCCATGCTTATAAACACTGTTGGTTTCCATGGACGACCGGGCTTGAGATGTCATCTCATCTCAATGTCGGGTAAAAGCCCCACAAAATTGGAAGCAATGTCTCCAAAATGACCTATGCAGTGTTGACGGGGACGTTAAACCTCAAAAAAAAAAAAAAAAAAAAAAAAAATGTATCACACAGCATTACGAAAATACATCTATCCAAATATGCTGGATATTTGACCACCCCAAAAATGAAAAATTTCAAATATAAATACTCATATTTTTTTCTTATTTCTGCTCAAAGCATAGATTGTAGGTACTCGTTAGAACCACCTCAACGCGTACCCAAATCTATGTTTTTGAGCAGAAATAAAAAAAAAGAATAATGTAAACCCTTGTAAACCCCAGTTCTACCAGATGAAAGTGGGGTTTGAGGGGGCCAAAGTTATACAGGCGTGTTTTCGCTATGGTAACGAATAGAGGACAGTCGTTAAATTCGCTCCTACGATCAACCAAAAAATCTGTTTCTAGCACGCAGATACACGTGCTCACACACACAAAAAAATGCTATACATTTTTTTACTGAAAATGATGATATCTAGACAGAGAAAAATGTCAAATTCTAGCATTGTGTATTTGCCTAATGGGAGTCGTAGATATGACTTTACGACGAAGATATGAGGATGGCATGCCTGTATATGCTTTCATGGCTCCAAACACTGGAAGCGTAAGTTACAGTAAAAAGACAGTATTAAGACCACCTTTGGGACTGGTCAAAAGTGGTCTTAAAGACCACTTTTGAACAGTCCCAAAGGTGGTCTCTGACCAGACGACACTGTGTGCAGAAAACACAAAGAAAGGAAAAATGGAACTTTCAAAATTAATTTTTAAGCAGAATTTGCCTCAATTTTCGGTGGTCTTGATAGCAGAATTTTACTTATTTATTTCTTAATTTTGCTACAAACATAGACTATATTCAGTTGAAGCATTGCCAATCTATGATTTGTTTTTCACAACCATCACGAAATCACGCCCATACAATTTTGACCCCCGTGAACCCCACTTTTATATAGTAAAACTGGGGTTTACAGGGGTAAACCTTATTTTTCTTATTTCTTGGGTACTCGTTAGAACCGCCTCAATGAGGCGGTTCTAACGAGTACCCACAATCTATATTTTGAGCCGAAATAAGAAAAATATCACAATTTTTCACCTTAAAATTTTCATTTTTTTCGGCGGCAAAGTTTACAATGTATTTGTATAGGCGTGTTTTCATAATGCGAACAACTACAGTGTAGGGGAGACCGGGGAAAGTTGATGCACGGGGCAAGTTGATGCACTCAAAATAAAGAGACTATAAAGCCATGTATGACGTCAGCAAAGCCATTGACATCCCCCAAATTCCACGGAAGTTTTGTGAACTTTGGATAACAAATGAAATTTTGGTGAAATGAAGTTCGATTTTGACATGTGTATGTAAATTTTGTGATATTTTGTATCGTTTCGTAAGCGTGCATCTGTTGACGATAATTCGTGATTCAGTTATGCATATAGGTAAACAAATTGCCCATGCTCTTTTGAAAGAAAACAGTGCGTACATGTATTACTGGCTGAATGTCACGCGGGGCATGGTTGAGGTAAGTTGATGCAATAAGCATTGGGCATGTTGAGCAATATGCATAAAGGGGGAAAGAATCAGAATCACCAACAAGACAAACATTAAACTGGAAGGAAAAACTAACTACAAATGACCAAACCAAAAGGGGGAAATGTCATTATCATCAGCGTAACAACATATACGATTTGGGAAAGAATCAGAACCACCAACACAAAACATAAAGGAACCACAGCAAAAGCACCGACCCGGAATGGTCAGTAAAAATTACTGGTGGGTTTAAGTTAACTTTACAGGATCCCAACCCCCACCCTCACTTTCACTGTGGTTCAACCAAGTAAATGTATTTGTTTGGTCCGCGTGAAGGTTATCTAACTCATCAGTGAATCAACTAGGTAAACAAAGAAGTAATGCACAACCATCACGAAAACACGCCTATATAATTTTGAACCCCTTGAACCCCACTTTTATATAGCAAAACTGGGGTTTCCGGGGGTTTACCTTATTTTCTTATTTCTGCTCTAAAATATAGATTGTAGGTACTCGTTAGAACCGCCTCGATGAGGCGGTTCTATTGAGTGCCCAAAATCTATATTTTGAGCAGAAATAAGAAAAATTACCTTATTTTTCTTATTTCTGCTCTAAAATATAGATTGTGGGTACTCAAAATCTATATTTTGAGCAGAAATAAGAAAAATATCACAATTTTTCATCATAAAATTTTCATTTTTTTTCGGCGATAAATGTGGCAATGTATTTGTATAGGCGTGTTTGCGTAATGTAAAGCCACAATAGTCCGCGTGAAGGTTATCTAACTCATCAGTGAATCAAGTAGGTGAACAAAGAAATCAACTAGGTAAACAAAGAAATCAACTAGGTAAACAAAGAAATCACAATTAAAGCCACAAGGATGAGGACTCGACAGTAAAACGCACTGAGCCACCCGGTGCAAAGCCACAGGAACAGTGGAGCAAAAGAAAACCAACGGTTGAACCCAGTTGGATCAAGCAACAGACATAAAAGTTCAGTAATAAATAGCTTTAAGCCAAAGCCATTTTGGAGTCTGAACCCCGATCCACCAGCGTGGACTTCAAGAGAAAAGCATAATGCCTGACTGTGGTTGGGTCAAACACAATGCATGCAGACTGTTGAATAGAATTTATATTAGAGCCAATGCGTTCGTAACGTTTAATTTTATTCTGAAATTGTTCCGAAAAAATAGGTTTGCCAATTAATTTTTCTTAATTTATATGTAATGTCGCCAAAAAATTCAGGCTGTCGCATTCCCTGCAGCTAAACTCTATTTAATCCAACCTTAAATTTAGAAATTAATTGATAGTGTCGGCGATAAAACTTAGAAAATGCTTTGCGAAGTTTATGATATCGATAACCCTGATGCAGCCGTTTAGCAGTTAAACTTTTATTACGAGTGTTAAAATCAGCGACATGATTTGACACTCTTGCGAAGCGAATAAGCTGTGAAATATAAACACCGTAAGATCGCGAAAGAGGAACCATTTAAAACAGGAAGCTAACTCTATTAAATCAAAATCATCGCGCTTACCATAATTTTAGTTGAAACAAAACCATTTGAAATGTTCAAATGTAATTCCCAAAACGGGGCTTCGATATCTGAATTATTGGTCCCTGTAAATACCAAAAAAAAACTATTTTATCATATGACGTCGCGTCTGAGAGTGTACGAGTACTTACGCCATATAATATTTTCAATAATCCACTAGTGGATTAAATATGCAAATTAGCTAGATACGTCCCGTAACGTTACATGTACGACGTTTACGAACGGCGGAATATTGACATTTTTGCATACAATCGTGAATAAAATGCGTTTTAAATGTCATATGATAAATAGAATCTTGCATTCGTGCTCATGTATTATTGAATTTATTAAACTCGTTGAGGAAAAGGGATAAAATGCGAGGTTTTGCCGAGCATTTTATCCCTTCTCCTCAACTCGTTTAATAAATTCAATAATACATGAGCACTCATGTACTTGAAGATCCTCTATATCAATAATTTATTAAACTCGTTGAGGAAAAGGGATAAAATGCTCGGCAAAGCCTCGAATTTTATCCCTTTTCCTCAACTCGTTTAATAAATTCAATAATACATGAGCACTCATGTAGTGAGTGAGTGAGTTTTAGTTTTACGTCCCACCAACAGCTAAGGTCATACGGAGACGGGACCTCGGTTTAAAGACTCATCCGAAAGTCTGGAGAAGCCCGGGATCGATCCTGCGATCCCTGGTTTACAAGGCGAGTAGCGTAACCACTGCACCACGGAGGCTTCTGAGCACTCATGTAAGATCCTCTATTTATTGCAGCTAATTATAACGTTTGTCGCATCATAAACTAAACTGAAATACCGAGCATGACCATGAATTGTAATCTTTTTTCTCTAATAATGAGCTGGGACATCGTAGAATACCGGAAACTCCCGGAGATCGTTTGCCATTAATCTCCCAATAGACACATCCAAAGTCTACGTCACACAAGGTCAAAGGTCATTAGCCTCGTTTTATCTGGTGGGCAAAAAACTTCCCGTTCCATACGCTACCGTTGATGTAGTACGAATTATTTTCTGTAATCACTCTTGTTAAATCGTCTTTCTATCAAAACTGTTTGCCCCAAACGATTTTGGACATTAAACTGCTTCTTTTTCGTATAAATTTGGATGGAAAATATATATATGCTTAAACCTTAATTTCCGTTCGTTAAATAAAGTGCATCGACTACGTTGTGGTGTGATGGTAGGTAGTTTTATAAAGCATTTTAGGTAACAAAATGTGCGATAAAATATAAGAGGATGTGGTTCTATTTTATTTAATACTTCAAAAACACAGAATGACAAAGATCAGTTAATTTTGCGGATAAGAAAGGAGTTTAATTACACAATAAATATTCGAAATTCTCATTGACACTATACGGCAACTGTCATGTTTTGTTAACCAGATGAAAGAGGTACTCTACAGGCGAGGTATCTGGCGCATGCGCAGTGTAATGTAAACAAAGTCACATGTCAAAACATTGGATCCGTCTATAGACGAATCCAATGTTTTGACAAGTGACCTTGTTTACATGTCATTGCGCGTGCGCAAAATTACTTTTCCTTTTGATAACGATCTTTCGTGGTTGGCAAAAAGCCCCTGGTTCCAAATAAACACATTGTAAATAGGCTTTATATTACAGGCATATTTTAGTTGACTCTCACAGAAAATCAATCGAATTACACTTTAAATGAGTAGATAAATATATTTTAGAGTTCATGCATGCATCTTTGGCGTTTAGTCTTTCGTTTTGCGCAGTTTTATTTCAAATAATTAAGACTGTCCTGCCTCGTTACCTGCTTAAGTTTAACAGGTAATTTAATCATCAAAACATCCTCAAATCTTCTGGAAACCAATAATTACTAGCTAAGACATGTCTATTATAAAAGTTTAAAGATCAATTTTGTCATTTCGATTCCAAATAAAACACAAGTTTAGAGAAAATAACATCGCATTTATAATGACGATAAACGGCCAAAAATGTTTTTTTGCCAACCACCGGTAAGTCCCGGCAAATAGTATTATTGAGTGATGACGTAATGTTTGGGTGTGTCTATACTTATCCGTTAAAGAGTTGTGTAAAAAGTAAAATGTGGACTGGGCGCGTACATTGTGTCGTTTGCAAACAGTGTATGACCGAACAGACTTCGCAGAACTCGGCGTCTGTCCAGAGCCTCTCGAATGACTGCTTTAAGTACAGGAATTTTAAAGTTAAACCGTCTAGGCCCAGGTCCATTTTACCAAATCTTTACCTTTTTAGTGCTGTAAATTTTAGTGCTGTAATAATTTTGCTCTGGCAGCCATTACGAAAACACACCTATTCAAATACATTGTACATTGTAATTCCAAAAAAAAAAAAGGATGAAAAATTATGACATTTTTCTTATTGCTGCTCAACTTTACGAAAACAAGCCTATACAAATGCATTGTATACTTTTCCGCCGAAAAATGAAAATTTAAATATTATGACATATTTCTTATTTCTGCTGAAAATATAACAAATTAATTCCAAACGAGACATTTAAGCAACGCAACTGTACACGAGACATTTAAGCAACGCTACTTCAACGCCGAACTTGTCAACACGTTGTATAGGGTCTGTCAATTAAGTGTGTGTGTATGTGTATGTATGTGTGTGTGTGTGTTTGAGTTTTCGCCCACCAACAGATAAGGTCATACGAGGACAGGACCTCAGTTTTAAGAAGCATCCGAAAGTCTGGAGAAGCCCGAGATAAAACGCACGACCCCTGGTTTGATATGGCAAGTAGCGTAACCACTACACCACGGCGGCTTCTATATCAGCTACGTGTAATTTAAAAATAAATTAAGACAATTCCAAACATAGTTTTGCAGACTGCTCAATTCCATCTCAATTTAAAAATTTCTTTTACATCGCGTTTGACAAGAAACAAAAATAAACAGAAAACTCGACTAAAATGTAACAAACATATACAGTGAAAAAAGTCCACTCAAATGTAAGAACAGTGTATTCCACAATTGAGTTCCAAGTAAATCTAAAAATTTATAATGTAACATGTCAGAAAGCGTCTCCTTTTAATGTCTGGTCTGATAATTCTTTAAAAGAATTTCTCTGAAGATTACAGCTCCAAATCGATTCATGCAATTTTGAGGTACCTGATGTGTGAAGAGTTCCGTACGATTAAGCATGGCTGCTAAACAGGCTGCTCCGAATAGAGATTTTGATGTTTGTTAACCAGTCTGTGAATACATGTATTAGGGAGGCCTTACTACAGGGATGATTTTCGTTTTTGTAGATTTTATCGATGTGTAAACTCCGGCGAATCACTCACAAACTTAGCTTCATGTGTAAACTCCGACGAATCACTCACAAACTTAGCTTCATGTGTAAGCTCCGACGAATCACTCACAAACTAAGCTTCATGTGTAAACTCCGACGAATCACTCACAAACTTAGCTTCATGTGTAAACTCCGACGAATCACTCACAAACTTAGCTTCATGTGTAAACTCCGGCGAATCACTCACAACCTTAGCTTCATGTGTAAACTCCGGCAAATCACTCACAAACTTAGCTTCATGTGTAAACTCCGGCGAATCACTCACAACCTTAGCTTCATGTGTAAACTCCGGCGAATCACTCACAACCTTAGCTTCATGTGTAAACTCCGGCGAATCACTCACAACCTTAGCTTCATGTGTAAACTCCGGCGAATCACTCACAAACTTAGCATGAAGCCCGTGGCTTCATGCTAAGTTTGTGAGTGATTCGCCGGAGTTTACACATCGATAAAATCCACTAAAATGATAATTCATTCCTTAGAATTCCGATTTTGTCATCGAAACGTTTAAAAATGCCAACATAATTGTAAATTGTAGGGATTCTTTCGAAAGCATAAAGATGAACGGCCACGGCGGAATGATTATTCAGGTAGAAGCTGCCATCTTTGATAGAAACCCAAGCGAAAGAAAATTCAGTTTATTTGTCTTCTAACATTTACTTTTTCAATAGTTCACCTTTTAATCTCGAACGCTGTTGCCATCGCTTCATAATCAATGACTAGACTTGCCCAAGTCCCTACATTTATTTTTTTTATTTTTAAATGAAAGCCCCTTTAAACAAAAAATATGTTAAAGTCTATTTAGTCTTCATCTGTGAATGTAGGGACTTGTATACTCTGCAAAAGTTCCGACCAGCACAAAGCTGGCATGAAACACTATCTCACACTTGTTGATAAGAGCATTTTAGCCTCTGCAGTTAATGTTTACTTAATAAATAACACCCGCCTGTGTCTGTCAGTGAAAGAGAGGAAAATTCTAGTATTTTGGAGATTTTTGTTTTGTTTTGCTTGATTTGAGGTTTAATACCCCTGTCAACACTGTATAGGTCATTTTGGGGATGTTGCTTCCTTTGTGTTGGGACCTAAAACTTGTTCGAGACAGTGGTAGTTCCTGCCATCGATTTGGTTGGTTGATTTGAGGTTTAGTGTCCCCGTCAACACTGTAAAGGTCATTTTGGAGACGTTGCTTTCAATTTTGTGGGACTTTTACCCGACATTGAGATGAAATGACTTCTCAAGCCCTGTCGCCCAATGAAACCAATAGGGTTTATTAGCATGGATGGTCCGCCTCGCACTGCGGTTCCTGGACAGGCTTAGATCCTCTAAACGGTTTACCAGTACTAGTGTGCGGGCCGGATTCAGCTCTGCGTGGAAGCATCATGCAGCCCATATCCTGCCATCGAGGGTTGAATTTACTGAGGATAATTTTGGCATTACTTTCAGTCCTTTATTTGATTAATATATTTTGTGTGTGCTCATTAGAATCAACTTGTGAGTACACACAAAATAATTTTTTCAGATAAATTACGCCAAATAACCATAACATTTTACTATCCCTAAATATTTGTCATATGGATACATGTATGTGTGAAGAATTTCTCAGGTACTCAAGAGCGTGTGCGAAAACCGTCATAGAAAACGAGCTATTGGTGTTCGAGCCATTGAGGTATCATTATACAGTCAAACCGGTCATAGTGGCCACCTCCATTAAGCAAGCAAACTGTCTTAAGCAAGCAATCATTCAAATCACGAAAAAGGCGAATGCATTAATATCCACCTGTATTAAGCAAGCACCTGTCTTAAGCAAGCACATTTTGATCATTCCTGAGGTGCTTGCTTAACACAGGGTGGACTGTAATTGTTTTTGCACTTGTTTTTATAGAAAAAAAAAGCAAACAGGCAGCATAATATCATTATCCTGGCATAATTACTTAGTTAATAAGATGTGTAATTGCAGAATCTTTTCAACATTATCTTAACAGGAGAAACCATTGAGACAAGTGGCGTTTACAAGGGGTTACATAATGTTCTTATTTCTGCTCAGTAGTATAGATTGTGGGTACTCTTTAGAACCGCCTCTAACAAGCAACCACAATCTATGTTTGAAGCAGAAATAAAGAAAAACGATACGAGGGCTACCCAAAATCTATGTTTTAGAGCAGAAATTACAAAATGACTAGCCTGGTAATTTGGTAAACCCTGCTTTACTCTATATAAAGTGGGGTTAACAAGGGTTTTTCATTGTATGGACATGTTTAGGGGATGATCATGGTCATTGTGAATACTAGTGTCGTATGTCCATTAGAATCGCCTCATTGAGGCGGTTACACATAGATTGTGGGTACTCATTAGAACTGCCTCATTGAATCGGTTGTAACGAGTTCCCACAATCTATGTTTAGAGCAGAAATAAGAAAAATTCTGATTAACGTCATTGTTGGAGCCTTGTAATATAGCATAGGCATGTTATGGTAATGGTTTAAGAATAAAAGATTAAAATTGAAACTTCTTTTTTTTTTTTAAAACCCTTTGCCTTCATGTGGTTTTCCCCCACTAAATGTAAATAAATCATGATAACAAGCTCTGGAGCCTGTCAGTGAAAAGTTATATAAATAAACTTCTCACCCATATCTGACAATCATCTTCAGGAAAGGTGAATGAGTTCTTTCAATATTTACAAGTCTGTTAATTTCACAATTTTCATAAAAGACGGTATTGCTATTTCATTTACAATGTATTTATTTTTTTATTTTTGTAAACAATTATTTTTACAATGGACACCTAATTAACAGACTTGGGCAAGTCTAAATCAATGACGTAAAGAGCGGGTTCTAAACGGGCAATTTGACGTCACGTTTTGATATGCGAAAAAGATCTGATATTCTTACTTATGGAACTTATCGAAGTATAGATCTTTAATTCCAACCAATCAAATTTTAACAGCTCGAAATGTACATAATGATGGATAGTTGGAATTATACAGGTACACACTCTACCAGCAGACTGACTCAGTCATCACGTGAACAAGTCCGTGAAAGAACGCCACCCAAACCCCACTTTGTATAGCGAAAACTGGGGTTTACCGGAGGTTAACATTTTTATCATTATTTCTGCTCCAACACATAGGTTGTGGGTATTCGTTAGAACCGCCTCATTGAGGCGGTTAGGCGGTTCTAACGAGCACCCACAACTTATGTCTGCAGTATAAATAAGGAAAATCTCACGGATTTTCATCAGAAAAGTAGCCATTTTGGAGATGTGAAAAAAAAAAAAAATGTAATGTAATGGTCATGAAAAAAAAATTACCAAGCGACGTTCTAATTTCACTCCTTTCCATGCAAAATAAGACTTGAAATTTCATGAGTATCGTTGAAATACTCACGCCCCTTTTTTAAAAAAAAAAAAAAAAAATAAATAAATAAAATTGAAAGGGCATAATCGAAAACGCAGTTGCTGCATTTTACTTAACGTCATAATGCTTAACTCTTCAGTAGGAGAGTTGCTAAGGCCGTCGTCAAGATTTTATTTTTTTGTAAGCTTCCGCGAAAGGGATTATTTTTTTATAGCAAAATTAATTGTGAAATTCGAAGCTACTTCCGGTCATTTTAACATAAGCATACAGTCGTCAGAAATGATAAAATTAGCATTCAAAAGCACAAATGAAAACATCAACACTTCCTAAAACGTTTCATTACTTCAGTTATGGTTGCCACTGAAATGGAACGTTTCCGAAGCTTCGTTTATTAAGTAACCTATATTTTTAAACAAACTTCTGGTCAAACAGTACCGGTCAGTTATTTTGGAATAAAAAAATGGTCAGAAAAAAATTTGGTTCAAATTTTCCTAAAATGTTTGTTATACATTATTCTGTCTTCCAGCTGAGTATCTACACGAAAGTAAACACAGTATTGGAGATGTTGACGTCAGAAGTTGGGTCAATATTTGACCTAGTCGCAACGCTTGCATACACAGATTTTTAAAATACATGGCTGCGAGGAAAAGTTATTCAAAATTTAAACGCTGAAAGAAGGCGTGTTTTGTCAAAATACGTTATGAACCTTGGTTGTTAGACCACACCTAAACTAACTGCCTCTGGATTGCTTTATTTTTGTCGGTAAGTTAAGCAGTTTCACACTTTGATACGGCAACTGAGGTAATGGTCAAATATGACCGACTCCGTATAAGAAGATAGATAGATAGACAGAAACCGTTTGTGAACACGTAGATCAGAATCAGAATTTTTACTGGTTTCACATCCTTAGACAATCCTTCACCAGATCCATGTAAATCCTATGCAAAACGCATCACTGGTACGATTCTCTCTCTCTCTCTCTCTCTCTCTCTCTCTCTCTCTCTCTCTCTCTCTCTCTCTCTCTCTCTCTCTCTCTCTCTCTCTCTCTCTCTCTCTCTCTCTCTCTCTCTCTCTCTCTCTCTCTCTTCGAGCCTTCAGAAAATGACACCGACTTCCATCATAGCTTGGAGAAAATTGGATTGGGCTGCATGAGCTTCTGCGCCGAGCTGAAACAACCGACCGAACTTTTGTGCTGGTGTAAAACCGCTTCGGGGTGGGGGGGTGGGGTGGGGGGGGGGGGAATGCAAATGACTTTTAGACGTCCATGCAACATCATGCTGTTGCATCGAGGTTGATACGACGTTGCGTAAACGTTGTGTGCCCGCTGGACAAGC
Organism: Lucinisca nassula; assembly: GCA_963580285.1. Lineage (NCBI taxonomy): Eukaryota > Metazoa > Mollusca > Bivalvia > Lucinida > Lucinidae > Lucinisca > Lucinisca nassula. The sequence continues at coordinate 21,783,840 of OY757018.1, forward strand.
GGGTACCTGGGGTGGTAGTCTTGAGATGTCGTTTCATCTCAATGTTGGGTGGGACAAATGACTTTTAAACGTCGATGCACCATCATTCTGTTGCATCGACGTTGATACGACGTTGCGTAAACGTTGTGTGCCCGCTGGACAAGCGGGTAGGCCTACCTCGGATGGTAGGCTTGAGATGTCATTTCATCTCAATGTTGGGTAAATAATGTATACCCCTGTTTGTTTGTTTGTTTGATTGATTGATTTGCGGTTAATGTGCCCGTCAACACTATTTAGGTCATTTTGGAGACATTGCTTCAATGCTTTAGAAGCCTCCGGGGTGTAGTGGTTACGCTACTCGCCTTGTAAACCAGGGATCGCAGGATCAATCCCGGGCTTCTCCAGACTTTGGGATGAGTCTTTAAACCGAGGCCCCGTCTCCGTATGACCTTAGCTGTTGATGGGACGTAAAACTCAAACACTCACTCACTCACTGCTTCCAATTTTGTGGGACTTTTTTCCGAACATTGAGATGAAATGACATCTCAATTCCTGCCGCCCAATGAAACCAATAGTGTTTATATGCATGAGGTTAGCGTCCTGAGCGAGGATTTTAGACTGTTTCGTCCTGTATTTGTTTAACGTCCCCGTCAACACTGCATGTGTAGGTCATCAGGACTCGCGCCACTTTGCTTGGGCAGGCTGAGACCTTCTAAGCAGTTTAACAGTACTCGTGTGCGGTCGGTTTCAGCTCTGCGTGGAAGCATTGTGCAGCCCAATCTATTTTTGAAAGCCCCGGTGGGCGGTGGCAAAGTATACCCCTGTAAACCCCAGTTTTACTACACTTAAGTGGCGTTTAAAGGGTGTCAAAATTATATAGGTCTGTTTTTGTGATAGTACTCACCCATCGGGTTTTTGGTAGGGCTGGCTAATCGGAGCAGAAAAGATAATCGATTATCAGTCATGTCATTACGATCGATAATCGATTAGTAATCGCTGAGGTGTTTGTCATAATTTTACCTGTCTGGCTTGCTTCATTACATGACTCTTACCATATGTTGCACTTTATCATATGTATATCTCAACAGACAGGCCTGAGCAAACAGTGTAGACCCAGATGAGACGCCGCATTCTGCGGCGTCTCATCAGGGTCTGCACTGTTTGCCACTCATCCAGCTATTTTAGGCATAACTTTGGGTAGTAAACTGTACCTGTCAAGTAATCGATTAAAAGCAAATCAGCAATGATAATCATTTTTGTGGAATTAATCGATCGACTAATCGATTTTACGATTAATCGTGTCAGCCTTAGTTTTTGGTCGATGTAAATGAGTAATAGAATGACAATCGTTATGGTTGAGATAACTTATTTTGCGGCATCTTATCTGGATCTACACTGTTTGCATTCGTATGTGTGAACAGTAGACTCTGTAGACCCTTAGATTTATAAAAGCTCAGTAAAGGCCTGACCCCCGCCCATTGGGGCTTGAAGAAATAGTTGGGCTGCTTGATGCTTCCACGCAGAGCTCAAACCGACCGCACACGAGTACTGGTAAACCGCTAATGCAGGCGTCACACTGTCCCGAAAATGACACCAGGTGGCCATACGAATATGGAATTTTGAATTTCGCGCGAAGATCACTCCGAACATGGTCAACAGCCAATCTCTAGCCGAAGCAAGAACGATGCATGCAGAAGGTCACACGATGGCATCCGAACCACACACGAAGGCAACACGAAAATGTGGATTTTTATCACGAAGTTTACCCGCAGGCCAAACGAAGGCCACACGACGACTTCACGACGTCGTATTGAGAGTAGATGCGTTCGAACTAGGTCCCGAAGGCGACACGTGACCTCCGGATGTTATAAACCTTCGGCCGACCGTTTTAAATTCATTTGATGATCGGAGAGTACACAGTACATTTCAACTCTCTTAAATTTGATTCAACTTAAATCCAATTTAAAATGCCACCCAAAGAGAAGACCACTTTTTCAGAGAGACTTGGTTGATAGGACAGTAAGATCTGCTCATCTTGTTCTCTAAGGTGCATCAAAAGAAGCAATGCTGCTGCCCTTCTTTTTCCTGGTTGTCTCATCATCAAAGTATGCCATTCTGCAGGGACGGAATTGTGAATAATTATGACCGAAGCTTTGGGAGTTACACAAGCCTATGCTCCGCAGAGTTGCTCATCAGGACTGACTGAGGAGGATGCTCTGAGGTTGGCCTTTTATATGTCTACGTTACCATGACACATGGATATCGCTTGAGCTACTCAAATTCAGCTGTCTTCATCGACACCGTGGTCCAATCTCAATGTCATCGTACTATAATACGATGGCTACACGACGTCAATGCGAGGGTTTCACGCAGTCGTATTGCCTTCCTAAGACAATCGGACGACTTCTTGTTTCCCTCGTATTGTCTTCGTGAGACGTAAAATGCCCGAGAGCACCGATGATCTCACGAAGAAAAGACGAAGAAGACACGATTTGACAAGATGCCCTCACGGTGGCCTTACGAAGGGCAAGATGGACAAACGAATTCAACACGAAAATGAACCTTCGCAAGGTCTTCCGGCAATTTTTTGGCATGCCAAAGATTTTGCCGCCGCTCACGAAGTTGCTGCCGGAGCCTCAGAAAATCCACCGGCGATCATACGATGGCTTAAGATGTCCTCACGAATGGCCCGATGTTATCACGATCAGAGCCGAATTTGAACATTTCCTTTATCGTGTTTCCATCTGGTGTCAATTTCGGGACAGTGTGACGCCTGCATAAGAGGATCTAAGCTTGCCCATTTCATCTCAATGCCGGGTAAATGATCCACAAAATTGGAAGCAACGTCTCTAAAACGACCCACACATGCAGTGTTGATGGGGACGTTAAACAAATACAGGACAACGTCGGGGTGACAACGATGCGACATCTTAACGCTTGCCCATTTCATCTCAATGTCGGGTAAAAGTCCCACAAGATTGGAAGAAACATCTCTAAAATGACCTACACATGCAGTGTTGACGGGGACGTTAAACAAATACAGGACGAAACAGTCTAAATCCTCGCTCAGGACTTTTTTTCTCAGCCTATACTCAGACCTGGGTTTTATTATGACATGAAATTCATTAATTTCAAGGTGAGGCGGCTTTCGTCTTTCAAAGATTACCTGCCTGAAAAGGATAAACCGCCTACGATCATACAATTGTTTTGACACTGGGCATGAAAGATTGTGGGGGTTCGGGGTGGGGTGGGGAGGGGGGGGGGGGGGGGGGAGGTTCTCCATTGCGCTACATCTTGTCTCCATTGCGCTACAGCTTGTTTGTAGAAATAATTTCTACAAACAAGCCTGTATCGCACTATGTGGCAAAGCCCGATAAATTACCCCATCACGAACACACAAAAAAAACTAATAGGGATGGTAAAAAAAAAAAAAAAAAAAAAATGCGAATGAAAATAAATTATCCACTTTTGGTCGGTTTTCTAGGAGCATCCTCCACCGCGCGACTTTTGTGGTTCTACTTTGAGACCCAGGTATCTCTTTCTTGCGGATAGTGCCCGGCTAGCACAAACAGGCCAACGTCGGACCGACAGCGATACGACGTAAGTTAGCCCAGCGTTAAGACGTCGTTTCGCTGTCGGCCAGACGTTGGCCCGGCACGCTTTGCTGGCTCGGTTGGGCAGATTTTTTTCATTTTATTTCATTTCATTTACGTCAGAGTGCAATCAAATTATTCTCTCTCTCTCTCTCTCTCTCTCTCTCACAAACCAGCGGGCCGACGTCGGTCCGACAGTGATGTCCCGACATGCTACAGCGGGCCAATGTTGGGCCGACAGTGATGTCCCGACATGATTTGTTGGCTCTCTCTCTCTCTCTCTCTCTCTCTCTCTCTCTCTCTCTCTCTCTCTCTCTCTCTCTCTCTCTCTCTCTCTCTCTCTGTCCCCGCCCATCGGGGCTTGAAGAAATAGATGGGCTGCACGATGCTTCCACGCAGAGCTGAAACCGACCCGCACATGATTACTGATAAACCGCTGAGAGGATCTAAGCCTGCCCAGGCAAAGCGGTGCGAGTCGGCCCTTACATGCTTATAAACCCTATTGGTTTCATTGGGCGGCAGGGCTTGGGATGTCATTTCACCTCAATGCCGGGTAAAAGTCCCACAAGTTGGAAGCAACGTCCTCAAAATGACCTTTACAGTGTGACGGGGACGTTAAACCTCAAATCAAACAAACTTTTTCTCTCTCTCTCTCTCTCTCTCTCTCTCTCTCTCTCTCTCTCTCTCTCTCTCTCTCTCTCTCTCTCTCTCTCTATCATGATTGAGCAGTAGTGACAACTAAAATAAAGCATCGTTGAGCAAACGTGATTGAAATTTAAGGTTATTTGTGTTTCGAGGTGGATGGGACTAGTTGAAACTTAGGCTGCGCGTGAACTGGCAGTTAACAGAGTAAGGTGCTCATTATGTCCATTGTTAGTCTACATTGTTATTTGATCTTGATTATTTGATGGGCAAATAAGGTAGTATTGGTTTTTCGTATATGACGTCAGTACAAATGTATACGTCATATGTTTTTGTTGTTGGCAATATACCTATTATGGCATGGAAGATGCGTATATTGACAGACTCTTCGAGGCTATTTTTTGACACAAATGGAAAAATAAAGTAAACATCGGGAGTTCTGATTTACTGGGAAAACCTGATGAACTGCAGGCGGGGTAAACAAATCAGTAGCTGGAGAAATACTACAGGGTTAGTCTTTTCGTCTCGTTATTTTCATGTGTTTACAGCCATGTTGGCTGGCTTTTGTTCCTGTTCAACGACCGGAAGTAGTTCAGTTTTTTTGGAATAAAAAAATGGTCAGAAATAGATTTTCCTGAAATTTAACTCAGTTGCAGATTATTCAATTTCCGATTTAATGATTATGATGAAAAATTTCCAGTTTATCGCTAAATATATTAATTTTTGTCTTTTCTGAACCCACTGAAACGACCCAGATTTTTCTCAAGTTTACCGCATTTTTATACACACTTTTTGCTGAGAATGGTGTTTGTGTGGTATTTCATCGGAAAGAAATGTACACAAAGTTTCATATCTGTCTATTTTTCAAAGGTGAATTTTATCAAACAGGTTGTGTCAAGAGCATGAAATTCTGACTCGACAGGCATTTTCATCTTTGAATTATAGTCCCATCGAATTTTTTCTCGAGAAAAATGTTTTTAAATCTACATACGCCGGCCTCTGAGATTCGCTACTGCTTAGCCCGCCTATTACAAAATTGTCGTCTGCCTTGCTTTAAAAGTCATTGTTGCAAACAGGGTTGAACCGGATCAGACTCCCCCTCTTGAAGCAGTCTGGTCAGAGGCCACATCGTTTGCCAGTTTGTTAAATGTTTTATGAAAATTTAGCTAGAAGCCGTAGCAGACGACATAAATAGACAACATTTTCAGGCCGGAAATCATTGGAGCCTTTAGCTCCACTTCTAGATATTTGGATGATTTATTAAATATTCACCATACCTATTGATCGATGGTTTGATCAGTCAAATTTACCCTCCAGAACTTCAGTTAAATAAAGCAAATTCTTCTGATACCGAGGCCCCGTTTTTTTTTATTTACATCTATCTATTGTGTTTTTTTTTCTTGCACAATTTATGATAAACGCGATGATTTTGATTTTGAGATTGTAAAGTTTCCTTTCTTGGATTGTGATGTTCATCGTGCGGCATCCTAAGGCGTTTATATTTCGCAATTAGTTCGATTTGCCAGAATGTCTAGTCATGTAACTGACTTCAACACTCGAAATAAGTTTTTAACCGCTAAACTTTTTAATCAGGGTTATCATAAACTACGCAAAGCCTTTTCAAAATTTTACAGACGTCATTCCGATTTAGTTTCAAAATTCAATGTTGGACTTAAATCTCTTTGCATCAAGGTCTATCGGAACCCGAATTTTATGGTGACTTAGTATATTTTCAGAAAAATACAGTGAAATTCCGCTATTAAGACCACCTAAAATTAAGACTAATTCTGCTTTAAAAAGCTTATTTTGAAGGATACACTTAATTTTTTTTTAGTTTTCGGCCCAAAGTGTCCTCTGGTCGGGGACAACCTTTGGGGCTGTTCAAAAGTGGTCTTTAAGACCACTTAAAGACCACTTTTGAATAGTACCAATGGTGGTCTTAATATGGGAATTTTACTGAATACAAATGCAATGACTTCAGCACCCAATTTCGTAAAATCATTCTTCGATATAAAATGATTGGGTACAACATAAATGTTATACGACAGATTGCATGCATGGTAGTTAATCCAATCACGGTTGACAACTTTACCTCCCTCTTTAATTGCACGTCGATGGGTCAGGCCTCAGATTCTATGACGGTTCCAGCGTAAAGGCTTACCGTAAATTAGAGTTTCTAATTTTATGTAATGTTGGTTTGTGCCTGATGCTCTGTCTCTGGTCGGGCCCATCGGAGTCTAACTGTTGGTATTCTTTTCTCCAGCATTTCAGTGGTTTCTTGCAATTGCTGTCGAGTCCTCACCGTTGTTTCATCTCTGTGGTTGTTTGATTTCAGTGTTCACGGAGATGTTGCACTGATGAGTTAGGAGGCCTTCATGCGGACTGAACAAATTATTTGTCTAAATCGCGACGGAAGTAAGGGCGAGGATTGTGGCCACATATCGAATTAAGCCCCCCCCCCCCCACACACACACACACACACCCCAGCGGAATTCGTTTCACTGACCGTTCCAAGGCCGCTCTTCTGTCGCGTTTTTTATGGTTTGTCTTTGAGTGTGTGTACCGCCTATATTATTTTGTTTTGGATAGCCAAATGGCCATTTTGTGGGAAAGTAACTGTCCGTTTGGCTTTCCGCTATTGATGTTTCCATTAGAGTCTTGTTGTTTCATGTTTTTGCTTCTTTCCCTTTGGTGTCTCTGGTTGTTGATTGTATCGATTCCTGATCATTGTCTTCTATTTCATGGCATCTTAAATGTTAAGAGACTAATAGCTGAAGCAGCGGTGAATTGTGATGTTATCTCGCTACGAAGACCATTTAGTTCTCAAATTTTAAATTTTCAAATTTTCCAAGAAATACCTAGACTTAAATTTTTCAAGACAGCCGCAGGGAATGTGTGGCTGCACTTTTTGGCACAAGAGAAGTCAGTATTTTACACAATCTATAAATAAAACATCGTGTATTGTTGAATAATAATAATAATAATAATAATAATAATAATAATAATAATAATAATAATAATAACAAGAGGGTCATGATGGCCCTTGATCGCTCACCTGATTCATTGTGTGACAAGTGGGCCCCGGGGAGGGAAATTATTGGGCCCAGGGCTATTATTTGCATAATCTTGAGGGACGTCTAAAAGGTGAAGCTTCCTTCCAAATATCAAAGACCGGAGCCTTCTGGTTTCAAACAAGAAGATTTTTTAAGGTTTTCCTTATATAAGTCTATATATAAAACCTGTGGCCCCGAGGCGGGGCAATTTTTGAACCCATGGCTATAATTTGAACAATCGTGGTAGAGGTCCACTAGATGAAGCTACACTACAAATATCAAAGACATGGGCCTTGAGGTTTCAGAGGAGATGATTTTTAAGATTTTTCCAATATAAGTCAATGTAAAACCAAAGGCCCCCGGGGCAGGGGCATTTTTGACCCCAGAGCTATAATTTGAACAATCTCGGTAGAGGTCCACTAGATGAAGCTTCACAACAAATAGCAAAGACCTTGGCCTTGCGGTTTCAGACAAGAAGATTTTTTTTACAGATTTTTCCTATACAAGTCAATGTTAAATAAAAAAGGACCCCGGGTCGGGGGCATTTTGGGGACAAGGGCAATAATTTGAACAATTTTGGTAGAGGTCCACTAGATTAAGCTATACACCAAATATCAAAGACCTTGGCAGTGGTTTCAGAGGAGAAGATTTTTTAAGATTTGTCCTATACATGTATAAGTCAATGTAAAACTAAAGGGGCGGGGGCATTTTAGGCCCCAGGGCTATAATTTGAACAATCTTGATAGAGGTCCACAAGACGAAGCTTTATACTAAATATCAAACACCTGAGCCTTCTGGTCTCAGACAAGAAGACTTTTCCCTATATAAGTCTATGTAAAAACAAAGGGCCCCGGGGCGGGGGCATTTTTGGCCCAAGAGCTTTAATTTGAACAACCTTGGTAGAGGTCCAGTGATGAAGCTACACATCAAATATTAAAGACCTGCGCCGTACGGTTTCAGAGGCGAAGAGTGTTTAAGATTTTTCCTATATAAGTCAATGTAAAACTAAAGGGGCCCGAGGCTGGGGCATTTTGGGCCCCAAAGCTATAATTTGAACAATCTTGATAGAGGTCCACAAGACGAAGCTTTATACTAAATGTCAAACACCCGAGCCTTCTGGTCTCAGACAAGAAGATTTTTAAAGGTTTTCCCTATACATAAGTCTATGTAAAAACAAAGGGCCCCGGGGCGGGCATGTTTGGCCCCAGGGCTATAATTTGAACAATCTAACGAGCACCTACAGCCTATGTTTGCAGCAAAAATAAGAAAAAAATATCATGGATTTTCATCAGAAAAGTAGTCATTGTGGAGATGTGAATAAATGCACTTTAAAATATGACGTCGTTGATAAGCAGTGGATAACGTCGTGTAATAAAAATCGTATGACCACACGTGTGATAAGACTTTGGCGAGATTAAGAAACGTCATGACGACGTCCACGTCAACCATGCTTTTTTGTGATACAAATTGTCAAATTTAAAATCCAATTAATAGTGGTCATATGATAAACAGAATCTTACACTCGTGGTCATTTCATTTGGCCGAAGACCCGTTTCATAAAGTTCGTATGAAATGACCACGAGTGTAAGATCCTCTGTATGTCGCAGGGTGTGTTATTGAAATGGATGGAAAAATCTTTTTCATATAGGTAGTAAAGGGTTTAAAAAAGTTCTCAAAAAGGTCGGTGAAATTCACAAGGACAATAGCAGAGAAACCATCGGCGCATAAGCATCGTAAGATCAAATTGACTTTCGTTGGTACGCACGTTTTAAAAGTTTGCAGCATAAGAAACTTCATCTGACAAGGCGGCATTAAATCCGCTAAACGTGCTGCAAGTTCCTGACTTTTACATGTTTGATGCTTCAAACTGTCGTTAATTTCATTTTGAATAATTTGATACGTTTCTCAGGTCGATATTTAAGTTATTTTCGTCTTAAATTTGCAAAATTCCTCAATTCCATCGCGTTTAATGATTTTATAATCACGGTTGCTGTCAGTTCTTGTAGGATATTCTTTCAGATGAAAATCACAACAGAGGCGTGGAAAAACAAATTTCATTCAAACTGTCAGACAACAGGGCAACTTCAAGTAAATCAAAGCGCCAAAGGCACTGAAATGACAGATTCTATGAGAAAATCATAACGCTGTGAAAACTTACAGAAAATCTTTCAAAAAAAGATCTTAAAATTTAGAAAAGTAGTTCTCCAAATTCCATTATATGATCTGTTTGCAGATTTCGATACACCGGTAGAATTATGAAATACCATGTTTCAAATTTTTGAAAGAAACTATTTACGATTTCAAAACCAAACATTAAAATTCAAGTTTTAACAATGCAACTGTCCATAAGTAACAGTTTTTGTCTGGTCGGTTATGGATAGCTCTCCAAAAAGATACTCTATGGGAAAGAGATCGGAGGAGAAAGGCTAGCTAGTCCAGTACATGAATTCCGTTGACTTGAAGAATTTTTTAGCAAGAACAGCACTATGAGTCCGCGCGTAATCCTACTGGATAATATATCCCGGATTCTGAGCGTAAGGCCGAAGCATTTGATCGATGTAACGTCTCGCTGTTCAGTTCACGTCTCAGCCATGATCTGGACTGTTCTTAATGACACTAAGTTGCGTTCGCTAACTGCATGCAATACCACGCCACACAAATTCGCTTGTTCCATCCAAAATGTCACGCTCTATTACGCACTCGTCGCCTCGGCATACCTTACACCAATACGTCGAAACACCCGGAAATGACAATTGGCGTGATTCACGGTGAAGTGCGATTTGTCGGTGAAAAGCATATCACGTCAGTCGCTTAGACGCCAATTTACGTAGTTCATGCACCAGCGTAAGTGTTCCGTACTGTGTCGACGCGTTAACTTTGGTCATGACAGGGGCGTCTGTCTCTCAAAGGGCGACGAACAGTGTCAGTGCTTATTAGTCGGTAGTTGAGACCCCTTGTTTATCTACAGGCACATTGTGGCAGCTGCCAGCGGAAATCTGTTTCGCATATGGGTCTGGCGGATGAATCTATCTTGACGTACTGACGTCGGTCTTCCGCTACGTCTACGTTCACTAGCGTCTTCTGTATATAATAAGACTGCGCTACAATAGACGGCAGATAACACGCAAGTGCCATCATCCGCTTTCCGGCCAAGGGGCACGCTTATGATCCTTCAATGAAAAATGTTGCAATACGCTCTCAATGCTTTTTGAGAACAAATTTCAGTTTCTTCTTTTCTATGCACGACCTTACATTACACATCAAAAGTTTGATCCTGAACATGTTGTTTCTATCTGTACTGGTGTGAAGGTGGTGCATAATATCGACGTGGCCGGACTGGTAACCAGACGCCACGGTTGATTGATTTAACCTGTTTAGCTTAAGGGCATGGTGCCTAAGCGTGTTGTAATCATGCAATTGTTTGATATCAGAATCAAAGCACTGAGTGTGTTGGTGGGGTGTGAAGTTAGGGTAATAGTCCTGGGCTGAGATTTAAACTGTTTCATTTAACTCTGAAATTCCAAACACTTAGTGAAGATTTTGATAAGAAGACGCGTTCTGCAGCGTTCGATCTTGGTCTACACTGTTTGCCAAACTCACCCAATGATTCCAGGATAACCGTCTTCAGTCTTATGGAATACCCTGATCTCATTGCGGCTATTTTCTACAAGAAAAAAGGTTTTTTTCTGACAAGTGATTGATAGTCACGTAGACATTAGCACTGAAGCGCTTTCCTTTTTAGCAACTTCGGGTCGAATGCCAAACAATCAACCCAAACATAGCCGCGTCGTTTGTCAGTGTTGGGTACATGTAAGTTTTATCTGTAAATTCTGCACTTGAATAAAATATTGGCTCCGGCAAACAATGTAGACTCAGACAAACTCCGCAGAAGACGGTGCTGATCTTGTTCTACACTTCTTAGCATTAGTTACTAACATCTTAAGTTTCAACGAATTAGTCCAAGTCCCCGTTCATGACCATTCAGAGACAATCGGCATGAGTGTTGTCAGTGCTTTGATTTAGTCACTCCTTGAGTTTCTGAAGTGTACTCTTCCATCACTGAAGTTGGGCCCGTCCATACTGCTAAATATGGCACCTAGAATTATATCACAGCACCTACACTGTTTGCATAAGTATCTGTACCGTATTCCAGGGTTGAAAGGGACAGCCTTTCTTTCCAATTTCTCCACGCAAAGTGTAATATACACCTTAGTTGTAACTGACCTAGACTTGATCTCGAAAGTCAGAAAATCCATTAATATTCTTGTCTGGAGCTGACCTAGTCCAGCAGCAGGCTGGTCGATCTTTACGGATCAAATATTGACAGCACTTGTAGAAAACAATGTTAATCCTGAGCAGACGGCTGAGCAGACGCCGCATTGATCTGGGTATACATGATGCAGCTGATTCATAAAAAATGCTGAATCGATTCCCTGAAAGGTAAGATAAACTCATCAAGTTGTCTGCTTCAAAAGTTTGTATTGCGCTAATAGGATAACTAATACGCTTGTACAATTTTGATTACCGCGCCAAACCGGACTACATTTTGTGCGGACTCATATTTCTCTGGCTGTCAAAGCCGGAAGAATCCGGTGTTACTTTAAAACACGCAGGATAGCTAGAAACGACAGATTGAATCTGTCATTAAAAAGTGGGAAAGTGAGGTGGGGGGAGTGGGGTGGGGAGGGGGGTGGGGTGGGGTGGTGGTGGTGGGGAGGGCGGAGTGGGGGTGTTGTGGTGGTTGCGGTGGGGGGGGGGATTCGGGGCACCATTATGATGTCACATCAATGTCCTAGAATGGCGTCTCTGATATCTCTGGAACAAGGAATTTTCAGACAAAAGTTTGATCCACCATACAAATACATTGTAAACTTTACCGCAAAAAAAAAAAAAAAAAAAAAAAAATTAAGCTGAAAAATTGTGATTTTTTTTCTTATTTCTGCTTAAAATATAGATTGTTGGTACTCGTTGTTGGTACTCGTTAGAAACGCCTCATCGAGGCGGTTTTAACGAGTACCAACAATCTATATTTTAGAGCAGATATAAAAAATAAGGTATACCCCTGTAAACCTCATTTTTACTATATAAAAGTGGGGGTCAAGGGGGTCAAATTTATATAGGCGTGTTTTCATGATGTCTTGTAGGATTTTCTTTCAGATGAAAATCACAACAGAGGCGTGGAAAAACAAATTTCATTCAAACTGTCAAAACAACAGAGAAATTTCTAGTTAAAAAGTTAAAAAGTGGAAAAATGTGTCAAAAATTGTGGGACCATTATGATGCCTCATGGCGTCTCTGATATCTCTGGAACAAGCAATTTTCAGACAAAAGTTTGATTCATGACGAAAACACGCCTATACAAATACATTGTAAACTTTACCGCCCCAACAAAAAGAAGAAAAAGAAAATTTTAAGCTGAAAAATGATATTCTTTTCTTATTTCTGCTGAAAATATAGATTTTTGGTACTCGTTAGAACCACCTCATCGAGGCGGTTCTAACGAGTACGAACAATCTATATTTTAGAGCAGAAATAAGAAAAAAAGGTATTCTATATAAAAGTGGGGTTCAAGGGGGTCAAAATTATATAGGCGCGTATTCGTGATGTCTAGTAGGATTTTCTTTCTGATGAAAATCACAACAGAGGCCTGGAAAAACAAATTTCATTCAAACTGTTAAACAATAGGGAAATTTCTAGTAAAAAAGTGGCAAAATGTGTCAAGAATGGGGACCACCATTACGATGTCATAGTCATGTCAAAAATGGCGTCTCTGATATCTCTGGAACAAGCAAGTTTCAAACAAAAGTTCGATCCATTACGAAAACACGCCTATACAAAAACATTGTAAACTTTACCGCCGAAAAAACAAAACAAAAAAAAAAAAAAAAAAAAAACGCCGAAAATTTAAGGATGAATAATTGTGATATTTTTTCTTAATTCTGCTCAAAAAATGGCGGTTCTAACGAGTGCCCACAATCTATATTTTAGAGCAGAAATAAAAAAATAAGGTATACCCTTGTAAACCCCATTTTTACTATATAAAATGGGGTTCAAGCGAGTCAAAATTATATAGGTGCGTTTTCGCGATGTCTTGTAGGGTTTTGTTTCAGATGAAAATCACAACAGAGGCTTGGAAAATCATATTTCAATCAAACTGTCAAACAATAGTGCAATTTCAAGTAAAAAGTGGGAAAATGTGTCAAGAATGGGGGACCACCATTACGGTGTCACAGCCATGTCATAAAATGGCGTCTTTGATATCTCTGGATACGGAACCCGGGAAGGGACATTCGATTTTATTTTTAGTTTAGTATGTTCTGAGAACAAGAGTTGTGCGATCAAGATATTATCTTGTGTGCACCGTGTAATATGTTGTGCGCACAAGATATTATCTTGAGCGGACAGCATAATTATCTTGTGCGCACAAGATAATATGTTGTGCGAACAAGATATCTTGTCCGCACAAGATATTATCTTACACACATAACTTATAAAAAAAATCATGTCCCTTCCCGGGTTCCGTAACTTTCGGATAAAAAATTGATCTTTTTTCTTGTCTCTAGTCCAGTTATAAATTACCGCGGTACCATCGAGTGCCTGCAATGTGTGTTTTTAGAATTGAGAAAAAATCAAGAAATTAATGTGAGTGTTTAGAGTTTTACGTCTCATCAACAGTTAAGGTCATACGGAGACGGGGCCTCGGTTTAAAGACTCATCCGAAAATCTGGAGAAGCCCGGGATCGATCCTGCGACCCCTGGTTTACAAGGCGAGTAGCTTAACCACTACACCACGAAGGCTTCTTAAATTAATGTGAACCCCTGAAAACCTCACCTTTTCCTCTATATACGCCGCAGACGGAGGTAGGTGGGGTATTCTTTTCGTAAGATTGCAGTGAGGTTCATGATGATTAAATTGCTATTTTGTATGTTTTATATCTTAAATAAGTTTGCATTTCATTTGTGCGACGTCCAAGCAAACGTCGAAATGGACAAAAATCTGTGGAATGCACCATCAATGCGTGTAATGGACTGCACATATGCAGTTTCAGAAAGATACATATAATCGCCCGTCGGGTAGTCGGAATTCGTGCGCTTGTTCACTGGGACATTGGCAAACAGTGTATATCCAGATCTAGACTAGCCACTAGTCGGATATCATATTTTAAAGTTAATAAGTAATATTCTTCTATTTTTTTTTTTACTTCTTTTTCCCTCTCTGATAGCAACATGTTTTATCTTTGGAATGTCTGAGACAAGATTAAAGATATTTGATAAAAACACCAGGAAGGTTGGTCATTGGTAAATATGACATCAAGATCTAGGAGCTAGACTAATCCAGATCCAACGCCGCGTCTGATTTACACTGTTCGCTTAAAATATTGGAATTTAAGTCCGCGTCCAGGGCAATTTCCCCAACCGCCAACAGCGCTGTCTGCATGTGCTTTATTTCATCACGAAAACACGCCTATATAATTTGACCCCCATTGAACCCCAGTTTTATATAATAAAAGGATAACCCTTTCTAGAACATATTTACAAGGGTAAACCTTATTTTTCTTATTTCTGCTCTAAAATGTAGATTGTGGGTACTCGTAAGAACCGCCTCGTCGAGGCGGTTCTAACGGGTACCCACATTTTGCATTTTGAGCTGAAATTAGAGACGAGGCGGTTCTAATGAGTACCCACAATCTATATTTTAGAGCAGAAATAAGAAAAATATCACAATTTTTTCGTCTTAAAATTTTCATTTTTTAGGCGATTAAGGTTACACTGTATTTGTATAGGCGTGTTTTCGTAATGTCATGAGTCCTGATATTTGGAGCAAAACTCGTACTTAATCTTTTTCTGACATAATGATGAAAAATTGTAAATAAATGACAAATACTCTTTACACTATTACTGATAACCGCCTTTATGAGGAGCGTCGCTAAAGAACGTATTCTCCTTTTCTTTTAGCGTGTGCAGCCAGCGCAGACGCGGTTCAGCCTGCGCACTCGCTGTCCGAAAGAGGTTTCCTTGTAAGTATGTTAGACCTGTCACAAAGAAAGGGTTCATTCCAGCCGTTCTAGCCGCTCGCTACATCAGTACCCTAAAGATAGGTTTTCATGCAACAAAGCTATTTTTTCTGTGCCATTGACGTCACTTGTAAAAGGCTTTATCTGTCGAATTTCTGAGAATCGTAGCATGGGCGATAAATATGATGCAATCGTTACATTAGCCAGCGCTTTACATAGAAAGTGGAACAGTATTCGTCCATTTTCGATGTTACAAGTATACGCACTTAACCAGTTCCACTTTTTGTAATTGTTTTACTGAAACTTGATGGGGGCGCCGTGGCGACATTGAGAGTAAGAATGGCTACCAATATCCAAGATGGCCATCCAGCTGGAAAATCTTCAAATGGTCCCCTGCTTTCGAATAGTGGTCGGGATTGAGCTGAAACTTATTCGGAGTAATATGGGCGACATAATGATTCATAAATCTAAAATCAGTGTGTTCCGATATCAAATATTGCTGCCATGGCAGACATTTGGAAATTCTTCAAACGGCATCTCCTCCGAAACCATAAGTTGAAACATAATGTAAGGCCATCATGAAAACACGCCTATATAATTTTGACCCCCGTAAATCCCACTTTTATATAGTAAAACTGGGGTTTGCAGGGGTAAACATTATTTTTCTCATTTCTGCTCAAAACATAGATTGTAGGTACTCGTTAGAACCGCCTCGGCGATTTCTGCTCAAAACATAGATTGTGGGTACTCGTTAGAACCGCCTCGGCAAGGCGAGGCGGTTCTGACGAGTACCCACAATCTATGGTTTGAGCTGAAATAAGAAAAATAAAACAATTTTTCATCTTGAAATTTTCTTTTTTTTTCTGCGGTAAAATTTACCATGTATTTGTATAGGCGTGTTTTCGAAAACATGGAGATTAGAAATTGCTGAAATTGTCCTGTTCCAATATACAAGATGGCCACCATTGGGGCCATCTTAAAATGTTCAAGCTACAACTGCTCCTGAATGGTAGGCAGAATTGAGTCGAAATCATTTAAACGAAGCTCCGCCCGAACCAAAAGTCGGATTGAACTGACAGTTGAAAGGAGGCATCGGGGTGGCATGGAGTTTCGAAATTGCTAAAATCGTTCCGTGCAGATATCCAAGATAGCTCAAGTGATGGCCATCTTGAAATTCTTAAAACGACATATTCTTCCAACCCGGATTGAGCTGAAATTTAATGGGAGATACTATAAAGCTTCTGAATTGCTAAACTCGTTCCGTTCCAAAGCCTAAGATGGCCGTCATAGAGTATATCTGAAAAAATATTCAAACTACATTATGCTCCCAAACAGTAAGTCGGATTGAGTCGAAGGAGGCAATGGGGCGACATGAAAATTCAGAATTGTAAAAAATGGTTTTGTTCCGGTATCTAAGATGGCCGCGGTGGTGGACAACCTACAGTTCTTCAAACGACATCAACTGCGCAGACTGACGTGAATCTTCGCTGATCGCACAGATGTTCTTGTAGATTTGTCATGCTCTGTTTGACATGTTTGCTATTATAGTTTTTGGATCGATTGCAGTTTAGTGGTATTCATTAATTAACTTTTTTTTTGTACTAAATGGAATCTTCCTCCTCATATATAGCAGGAGTCCATTTCTCATCACGTAAACACGCCTATATAATTTTGACCCCCTTCAACCCCACTTTTATTTAGTAAAACTGGGGTTTGCAGGGGTAAACCTTTTTTTCTTATTTCTGCTCTAAAATATAGATTGTGGGTACTCGTTAGAACCGCCTCAATTAGGCGGTTCTAACGTGTACCCACAATCTATATTTTGAGCAGAAATAAGAAAAATATCACAATTTTTCATCTTAAAATTTTCCTTTTTTCCGGCGATAAAATCTACAAAGTATTTGTTTAGGCATGTTTTCGTAATGTATATTTAGGGATGTCAGGTTGTGGTATCTTCAAAATTGATTTCGAAATGGCTTAACTTCCTGCAAATAGTGTAGGCCCTGATGAGACGCCGCGTTCTGTGGCGTCTCATCTTGGCCTGCGCTGTTTGCCAAGGCTCCCCTTTTTGGGTTTCCGGTACTAAATGGGTTAAAACGGAGATTTACACCTTGAAGGAAAAAATGCTTTCCCTTATTAGTAGACTCTGAACGACAGAAGATACAAAAATCATTTTTGAAAAAGCCCATTGAGGCTTCCACGCTATGTTTGGGGGATAAACATATCGCACTGTTTCGCTTGAAAATGTCACCTTCATCGTAGTAAAAGAATGCCTTATGCCTTATCATCCAAACTGGGATTTGCCTCGAGGTTTTGCTAGTTGAGACAACATTTGTTACAAATTCTTCCAATTTACTACCCGACATTAGTTCCTCTGGAAACGGTGATCTATTTTAATCCTAATGCATTCTTCTAGCACATCGAAAATTCTGCAGCAACTTGTCTGCGCACTATTTTGGAACCAATTTGTGAACAGACTTGATTAGACCGCTGATCTGAAGCCAAAGGCATAGGAGCTAATTTTATGCATTGACGTCATCTGCCAAGAGACATCATTAACGCTTATATCTCATTTTAATTGAATCTGTGCTAAAATTCTTTCAGACCATGGTTTGACAAGCAAACTAAATTACGCGCCCATCAATTTGATTTTGATACAATTTGATATGCTTCAAAATCGATGGTAAAATTATTTTTGCCTTTACTCATTTAGTTCCAGAAACCCCAAAACGGGTATTTGGCAAACAGTACAGGCCCAGATCAGACACCGCAGAACGCGGCGTCTGATCAGAGCCTACACTGTTTACAAGCAGTTTAGCCATTTTCCTACTAAATTTTGAAGAAAGCACAAGCTGACACCCCTAAATTTTGAAATGGACTCATGCTATATATAAGGAGGAAGATTCCATTTGGTACTAAAAGGGTCAAACCTGTGGCGGAAAAAGGCGATTCCTGTTCGCTAAATGCATTTATAGATACGAACGTTGACATCAGATATGAGAGCTCTCGTTTGATTTTCTCCAATGTGAATAGACTCTCTGACATAGAACAGAATAAAATTTAACAGCTGAGATCATTATATGGGGATTTTACTGGGACTCACTTACAAATGTGTGTATATACATTTCACATTACGAAAAAACGCCTATAAAAATGCATTGTAAACTTTACCGCCGAAAAAAACACACACACAAAAAAAAAAAAACACGCTTTTTTATGTAAAAAAGTGGGATAATTTTCTTATTTCTACTCAAAATATAGATTGTGTGTACACGACAGAACCGCCTTATCGAGGCGGTTCTAACGAGTACCCACAATCTATATTTTAGAGCAGAAATAAGAAAAATAAGGTAAAACACTAGTTTTACTATATAAAAATGGGGTTCAAGGGGGTCAAAATTATATAGGCGTATTTTCGAAATGATGTTTTAGCCTCTGCTTCAAAATATAGATTTTTCCTTTTCCTGTTAGATGTAGTTAACGAGTACCCGGAATCTATATTTGGAAATGTCAAAAACTTTCATTAAAGAATGGCATTTTAATGCATTAATTTTGCGTATGTGAGGAGAGAGAGAGAGAGAGAGAAAGAGAGAGAGAGAGAATTGCGACGGTTATACTTATCGAAAAACTTGCCGCCCTCGGTAGCTCAGTCGAATGCGCGTCTGACTGGTGACCAGGAGGTTGCGGGGTTCGATAACTGCCGGGGTCGCCAACATTCTTTCATGGAGATTGATCAAGTTTCTGTCTCCTTCCGCTGATTCAAGAAGGGCAGTTGTCAGTTTTGGGTGGAAAAATGTGCAGTGTACTATTTAAGGGTTTACGTATAAGCGTGCCGCGAAAAAGTGTGGATAGTTATACCGACCGGCTCGATATGACCAAAATAGTGTTGACTGAGTCGTTAAACTCCAAAAACAACTATTTTTTTTTCATGAGGAATCAATATATGAAATTTCAAAGTACTAGCATAAATTGTTCTGAAGTTATGCAATGGACAGGAAAACAACACAATTAAATGGCCAGAAAGTGCAAAGGGCCATAACTCTGCAAAATTTCTTGAAACTGGTCAAGTGTTATCCTCAGTCCCAATCAGTATACCAAGTGAGCCCCGCCAAGCGAATTTGGGTCTTCGAGCATTCCGTCATGACAAATTTCAACTGCGCATGCCCAGCCATTCAGAGGGGCCAGGGATATGGATTTCTGTCTGAAGGTTCCTCTTGATTCACTGCTTGTATGAGCGAGCAGCGAAGGTTCTGGCGAGACTGCGCGGATGCGCAGACTCGCCTGAACCTTCGCTGCTCGCATAGGCGATAAGTACCAAAATCGCTTGACGCGGCCCAAATATAAAGGCTCTAGCTCAAATACTTTTTCAGGTATCTAGCTAACGTACGAACCGACAAGCCAGAAGCAATATGCACCCCCCCCCCCACCAAGTTTTCAAGTTCGCTGAAAACCATAGAGTGTGTGTTTATTTATTGATAGTTTTTAGTTTCAATGACATTTCAAGATTGTTTCACTTATTTCGGCCGAGCGTAAAAATCAGAAAACCGGTGTTCCCGGAGAAAGAACACATGCCCGTGACCTTCCGTTGCAAAATTTGGCTTCTCAGAATTTCAGAATTTATTGAAAATCTCAGGTTTACAAACATGTAAACAACAAAAGAGTCAAACAAAGTGAATATAAACAAACAATCAATGGCGATAGACTATAACTGCTTGCTAATCAATATATCATATTTGACCATGTACAAGTAATTTGATAATTTGTCTAGGGAGATCGACAATATATGTATGAATGTATGTATGTATGTATGTATGTATGTATGTATGTATGTATGTATGTATGTATGTATGTAGTATGTATGTATGTATGTATGTATGTATGTATGTATGTATGTATGTAT
Source organism: Lucinisca nassula (assembly GCA_963580285.1). NCBI lineage: Eukaryota > Metazoa > Mollusca > Bivalvia > Lucinida > Lucinidae > Lucinisca > Lucinisca nassula. The sequence goes on from OY757018.1 coordinate 21,804,022, forward strand.
GTATGTATGTAGAAGCATCTCACATGTGACCCAAGCGAGCGGTGAGTGACCTAACCATCGGATTAAGAGTCAGCGCTCATAGATTGATCGTACTCTTTAGAACCATGGGACGGTTCAACCGAGCAGACACAATCTATTTTTAGATTAGAAATAATAATAATAATAAACATATCTAAAAAGTGCCACGTAAAGAAGTATGAAAAAAGACATTTTAACACATTGATATTTAACACTGACATGTCCCCCGCACATCGGGCATGGAGATATAGATTGGGTTGTAAGATGCTTCCGCGCAGAGCTGAAACTGACCGCAAATGACAGCTTAGAAGGACTTTTTCTAAGCCTGCCTAGGCAAAGTCTGTAAGTTGGACTGTCCAGTGCATAAAAGCCCTATTGGCCGCATTGGGCGGCAGGACTGGAGATGTTATTTCATCTCAGTGTCGGGTAAAAGTTCCACTAATGCGGCTCTTACACTGTCATGACTTTGACCACGATTGTGTACGACTGTCCACGACTAATAGGGACCATGAAAATCGTGGAAAATCGGGACATACACGGTTACGATTTCAAAACCCTACGAATACTCACGACATTGCTACGACACTTCTACGAACAATCACGTTTGCTGTACGATAATGGAGCCGATTTACAACGATCCTCCACGATCGACTACGATGTCTTACGATCCTCTAGGATTCTTCTACGACTGCACCACGATTGCTTCAAGATATCAGACGATCATACACGATTTCTCACGATCCCTGCAAGACTGCTCTACGACCAAGGCCGAATTAACACGATGAGCAAAGACTCAGTACGATCATGGATGATTCGATACGATTAACTCACGATTAACCAAGACTTCTCCCGATTCGTCAGGATTTATAACGATCTGGGTATATAAAAGTGTTCATCAAATGCACAGTGGCATTCGTCGGGATAAATCGTGCTAGCGTCGTCATCAATCGTAGTGCATTCCTGGTGAATCTTGCATTGTCGTGAGCACTCGTCGTGATATCGTAGTAAATCGTACGGCAGTTGCAACGGAATAGTAGAGGCGTCATAGATGATCTTGTCTCGTCGTAGCTCAATCGTGGTAGAATTCAGTCACGATTATTCACGATTGGCCACGATTACCACGACGACGGCTCTACGATTTGAAAAATGATGCCGACTCGTCACGAATGTCTTGAACATGTTCAAAACAGTCGTGGTCACTCCCGAACTATCACGATCAACCACGATTCCTCAAGATCTCTGCCGACTTCTCTATGACGTTGTTCACGATTTACCACGATTTAAAAAATCGTGGTGAGTCGAGGCCAAAATCGTGACAGTGTAAGAGCCCCTTAAAGTGGAAACAATGTCTCCAAACTGACATAGACAGTGTTAACGGGGGCGTTAAACCTCAATTTAAGAGGAATGGGAACACCTGGAGATTTTCCCGCCGTTTTTCAAAGGGACATAACTTTCGGGACTTCCTGATCGCTTTTCTATAAGGAGTCTACTCTTAAAGGAAATAATTTGCTACTCAGGAGCAAATTCTTTCCTTTAAGAGTTGACCCATATTGACATGGGAGACCAAAATACTTTTGCGGGAGTAGTCTCCCCTGAAGGTGCTCCCCTTCCCCTTAAACAAACAAATATTATCGTAATGGGCGAGAAAAATGTCTCGTTTCTCGTGGCAAGGACCCCAATGATGCTAGACTCTTTTATCCAGCAGAAATATGAGCCTGCGCATGACAAAACCTGCAATAGGCCGCTGTGACCAGCAGAGACTCTAATCAACCTGCGCACGCATCCACTATGACAAGACCTTTTGCTTATGTTTCTTTGCATAGATATTAGCTTATAGTAGGTACATGCCACCAGCGAAAACCCAGATCAGCATTACGAAAACACGCCTATTCAAATATATTGGAAATTTTACCACAAAAATAATGAAAATTTTCAGATGAAAAATTGTGATATTTTTCTTATTTCTGCTCAAAACATAGATTGTGGGCACTCGTTAGAACCGCCTTATTGAGGCGGTTCTAACGAGTACCCACAATCTATGTTTTAGAGCAGAAATAAGAAAAATAAGGTTTACCCCTGTAAACCCCAGTTTTACTATATAAAAGTGGGGTCAAGGGGGGTCAAAATTATATTGGCGTGTTTTCGTGATGTGACTGCGCGACTGCGCAGGCTGATCTGAGTCTTCGCTGGTCGCTCAAGCCTTCCTGTAGATTTTGTCATGCGCTGGCTCATATATGTTTGTTCGTATAACAATAACATAAGTCAATTGTGTCAGTATATTACTCAAGAGTCAGACTATGTATGGCTCCCAAGACGGTCCTTATTACTTGAAACTGACGTCAAACGCCATGTGCTATCACTTTCAATATTACTAGGAATAATCGTGTCAAAGCAAGTGAAAATGTTATTTCACGTGGGATGGCGGATGCCACAAGTAATCCAATTCCTGCCATGATGCCCGTAACTAGATGTTCCATTACATCACATTAAGGAGAATATGCGGATACACCACCAGTCTTCAAAGGGAGACAAATGACATAATTCCATGCCTATTTTTCTTTAAACTAAGCCCTCTTCCTAAAATGGACCTGTTTTTCTGTTAATTTCACCTCAACCCCCACTCCTAAACTAAAAAGGGCATGCTGAGCTAAGGTCACACTATGCTCAAGCATCCTTAGATGCCCCGAAAAATGCATCTGAAAATGTCGTCTGTTTTTGTCGTGTGCCGCATCTTATTGCAACTTCTTTAAAGCTACATACATACAGTGTGTACCCTGATCAATGTGCACGCAAAGCAAACAGTGTGGACCCTGATCTGAATGAACCTACGGAGCACTCTCGTCAGGGGACACGCTTTTTGCAACAATGTATTTTAAAGTAATCAACAGACACCAAAGCAGACGACATTTGTTGTGATTTACATGTACGAGTACGCGGCTATTGGCAAGTTGAGTCACTTATCTCTCAATCAACTAAAAGTTATGAAGCGCAGTAAGCCTTTTCAATGCTAAAGTCCACGTGACTATCATTGACTTGTCGGACAACAAGATAACGGTTATTTATGGAAAATATCTGCGCTATATCGATGCGTAAAAGTGTTGTAAGTAGAACCTGGACTGGAATCATAGCATGGTTTGGGCTTGGCAAAAAGTGTAGACCCAGATCAGACGCCGCAGAACGCGTTCTGCGCCGTCTGATCAGGGTCTACACTTGTTGCTTTAAATACTGGAAATTAAGGGATAAACGAAGCAGTTTACATCTGAGTCCAGGACAATTTCTCCAGCCTACACTCAGAGACAATCGACCCACCGGTAGTCTCGGTTTGTTTGATTTGAGGTTTAACGTCCCCGTCAACACTGTAAAGGTCATTTTGGAGACGTTGCTTCCAATTTTGTGGGACTTTTACCCGACATTGAGATGAAATGACATCTCAAGCCCTGTCGCCCAATGAAAAATAATAGGGTTTACTAGCATGGACGGTTCGCCTCGCACCGCGGTTCCTGGACAGGCTTAGATCCTCTAAGCGGTTTACCAGTGCTAGTGTGCGGGCCAGATTCAGCTCTGCGTGGAAGCATCATGCAGCCCATATATTTCTTCAAGCCCCTATGGGCGGGGGCCGACCGGTAGTCTCGGTACTTTGATTTAAATACACTATGCAATGGAATTCTATATCTCCAACACCCATGGGACCATGAGACTTTGTCCGAGATATCGTTAGTTTGAGCTATTGTGGGTTTAATCGTTGAATACGTCAGGATACCTTTTCGGTATCTTTGCGATCATTATGACGCGTACCCACAATCTATATTTTCAGCAGAAATAAGAAAAATATCTCAGTTTTGCTGCTTAAAATTTTCTGTTTTTGGCGGTAAAATTCACAATGTACATTTGTATTTGTATAGGCGTGTTTTCGTAATAAATGTGTCTGGAAGAAGTCTACATACAGGGCCTCAAGAACTAGTTCGACTATAACCATGGTCCCGCCGCCGCCCATAGGGGCTTGAAGAAATATATGGGCTGCACGAAGCTTCCACGTAGAGCTGAATCCGGCCCACACACTAGTACTGGTAAACCGCTTAGAGGAGCTAAGCCTGTCCAGGAACCGCGTACGAGGCGGACCGTCCATGCTAATAAACCCTATTGGTTTCATTGGGCGACAGGGCTTGAGGTGTCATTTCATCTCAATGTCGGGTAAAAGTCCCACAAAATTGGAAGCAACGTCTCCAAAATGACCTTTACAGTGTTGACGGGGACGTGAAACCTCAAATCAAACAAACAAAACAAAGACTTAACCATAGTAAAGGAGACACACGTGCACGAATTATTGAAGTTAAACTGTGATTGCCTCCCCTGAATGTTTATTCTCCCCACTTCTTACCATGAAGCAGATCAATAGCTAGTTTCACCCTTTTTGTACCAATGGAATCTTGCACCTTATATTTTCACCTAATTTGCATTATCTGCTGGTTCCTAGTCTGAAGGTTATCAGTGTTGGAAAAACAGGTAACCAGACCCCCCTGACCTTTCAAGGTCAGGGGGGTCTGGTTACCTGTTTTTCCAGTATTGACAATGTGCAAGCTGGGAGCCTGAAAATAATGCAAATATGGTGAATGGCAGGAGTCCATTTCAAAATTTAGGGGTGTCAGGTTGTGCTTTCTTGAAATTTAAGTTGGAAAATGGCTAAACTTTATGCAAAAAGTGTAGGCCCTGATCAGACGCCGCGTTCTGCGGCGTCTGATCTGGGCCTGCACTGTTTGCCAGGGTTTCCGTTTTGGGGTTTCCGGTACAAAATGGGTTAAAAGCCATTACAGCCAATGAAAAGTCACGATCTTCTTGTTTCGTCAGATGAGCTCAGTGTCGTGTTTCCAGTGAAAGAAAAGACACCGCATTTACAAGTTCTTAACCAGGTTTATTAATATTCAACATTTTAAAAAATGACAAGATTATCATATAACAACGCTGTTATTTAGTGGTTAACGCCATGCCATACGGCCCCCGCCCATCGGGGCTTGAAGAAATAGATGGGCTGCATGATGCTTCCACGCAGAGATGAAACCGACCGCACACGGATACTGGTAAAAGGCTTAGAGAATCTAAGCCTGCACGTCGGACCGTCCATGTTTATAAAACCTATTGGTTTCATTGGGCGACAGGGCTTTAGATGTCATTTCACCAAAATGGGGTTTAGGAGGTTTTCATTTCACGGGCCTGTTCACTTTACGACATGGTTACTTGCGCGTAACGTCATGACGCCGGTCGTTTTCTACTGAAATTCTTTTGATTTAAATAAAATCGTTATATGCTAAACAGAATCTCACACTCGTGATTTCAAATAAAACTTACATCACGAAAACACACCTATATAATTTTGACCCCCTTAAACCCCATTTTAATATATGGGGTTTCTGGGGGTATACTTTATTTTTCTTATTTCTGCTCTAAAATATAGATTGTGTGTACTCGTTAGAACCGCCTCGATGAGGCGGTTTTAACGGGTACCCACAATTTATATTTTGAGCAGATATAAGAAACTCTTTAAACTTTCATTTTTTCGGCGATAAAGATGGCAATGTATTTGTATAGCGTGTTTGCGTAATGTAAAACTCTTTTAAAAAATCATCATGTTATCGTAATGTCTAGAAGGGAGACAACTCGCTGGACTTCCGGAATAAATCCCTTCCAAGAGAGACAATTTGAGACAAGTCATGTACTTTAAGCACAGCGTACACACCTGGATCAGACTGCCACGATTTGACCTTATAGTTGAGCATTAATGACAGCTATAGTACGCTCATCACCTCTGAAATGGGCGCAGTGTTCGATGAGGCGTGGGCGCAGTGTTCGATGAGGCGCAGAGGTATAGAGGATCAGTAGCGAGTTAATGGGTTCTTTTTCCGCGTGTAAGAGGTGATATTTTCTGTGGGATCCCGATGGTTTAGTACTGGACTTTTGCGCGGCTTAACTAGATTTGATTTCTTGCATCCGTTTCAAAGGGGTTTTAGAACAAGATACTCCACAGAAACAGACTTAACTTTTATGATGGAGCCCTGGCTGAACGCAATAAACGAGGCTAAAATTGTTGGAACAGTATGGTTGACTTTAGAAAAAGTTTCGATCTAGTAGATCACGATTTGGTTCTTAAAAATGTGATATGTTTCTTATTTCTGCTCTAACATATAGATTGTGGGTACTCGTTAGAACCGCCTCAGTGATGCGGTTCTAACGAGTGCCCACAATCTATATTTTGAGCAGAAATAAGAAACATATCACATTTTTTCATCTTAAAATTTTCATTTTTTCGGCAATAAAGGGGGCAATGTATTTGTATAGGCGTGTTTTCGTAATGAGCTTTCATATTACATGTATAAGTTCGATGCTAATTTTATAAGTTTTGAATAATAGAACGCAGGTTGTATCAGTGAATTGAACAGCTTCTAATTTTGCGAATATAAATTTTGGCATTCCGCATGGTTCAATACTAGGTCCTTTACTATTTTTGATATTCATCAACGACTTTCTAGCAAAGTTTTTGCCACTGACATCTATGCTGATGATACTACTATCTCACTTAGAAATACTGAGGTCAAATTTACAAGGTCTCTTTTAATTCTTCAAAAATGGTGAAATCAAAATGGCATGCTTTTATATACTGAAACGACTAAAGTAATGTTAATATCAACTAGGCCAAAAAAGAATAATGCTTGATGCCAGCTTGCATCTGCTGGTAAAATACTGGGAGTTTAAATAGAGGAAAATCTTCGATGGAATAATCATTTCCTACATGTCTTTAAAAATGTCTCTTCTTATATCTGGCTTCCCTCCAGTGTTTTTTCTTTATAAAGTGTATATATCGCTTTTATCTTTTTAGGTTTAGATAGCCAATTGGCCATTTTGTGGGACAAGAACTGTCTTTTTGGCTTTCCGCCATTGATGTTTCCATTAGGGTCTAGTAAATTAATGTTTGCGTTTATTTCCTTTTGGTGTCTCTGATGGGAGGTGCGAGTTAATTGCATCGATTCCTGATCATTGCCTTTACTTCTATTTTACATGGGTGTTTAATACACGAACTTGTTTGTGTAGTGCTTCTAATTTGTCATCAGTTGAGAATGTAGCTACCCATTCCATTAAATTGAATTGGGTACTTGTTACTTTTGTCTATTTGCACTGTTATGGTATCCTTGCTCCAAGAACTAGAATTTAATAAGAAAATGTCTGAAGTATTTATCTGTAAACGTCTGAAACTGTCTGAAGTTGAAGCGTCATTTGTTGAAGTATTTCCAACAAATGGAAAATGTCCAGGTATGGCTGCCTTATGTACCTGTCAAACTCTGAGGGTTTCTTTTCGTCGAGTATCAAGTATCGAGTTGTAAAAGTCGAGTTTCGAGTCATAATTCTCGAGTATTTCAACTCGATACTCGACAATTTCAACTCGATACTCGACATTTTCAACTCGATACTTGCAACATTACAAACAGTGACACTCTCAAACTCTCAAACAAATTTGTATCATACGTTTACTGTGACACTGTGTTGTCGATCTTGAGAATTTTGAATTCTGATTTTTTTATTTATTTAAATCAAAACATAGATTATATAATGCCACTTATACATCCATTTCTTGCCATTACGAAAATACGCCTATACAATTCAATGCAAATTTAACCGCCGAAAAAATGAAAATTTTAAGATGAAAAATTGTGATATTTTTCTGTTTTCTGCACAAAATATAGATTGTGGGAACACGTTAGAACCGCCTCATCGAGGCGGTTCTAACGAGTACCCACAATCTATTTTTAGAGCAGAAGTAAGAAAAATCAGGTTTACCCCTGTTAACCACAGTTTTACCATATAAAAGTGGGGTTCAAGGGGGTCAAAATTATATAGGCGTAATTTCGTGATGTACAGTATTTTTAGCGTTCCTATATGTTTTAAAGTCGCTTTTTACGGAGAAAAGCGGGCTTACCAGGGTATACATTATTTTAATCAGATTTGCTCCAAAAAGATTGTGGGTACCAGTTGGTATCGCCTAAATGAGGCGGGTGTAACAGGAACCATCCATCTATGTTTGAGGCAGAAATAAGAAAACTAAAAAGGCCATTTCATCACGAAAACACCCCTTTATATTTTGACCCTCTTGAACCCACTTTTATAGTAAAACTGGGGTTTACAGGGGTATACCTTATTTTCTTATTTCTGCTCTAAAATATAGAGTGTGGGCACTCGTAAGAACGAGTACCCACAATCTAAATTTTGAGCAGAAATAAGAAAATGGCACAATTCTTCATCTAAAAATTTACGATGTTTCAGCGGTAAAGTTTATAATGTATTTGTATTTGATTTGATTGGATTGGAGGTTTAACGTCCCCGTCAACACTGTAATGGTCATTTTGGAGACGTTGCTTCTAATTTGTGGGACTTTTACCAGACATTGAGCTGAAATGACATCTCAAGCCCTATCGCCCAATGAAACCAATAGGGTTTATAAGCATGGACGGTCCGACACTCGCACAGCTTTTCCTGGGCAGGCTTAGATCCTCTTAGTGGTTTAGCAGTACTCGTGTGCGGGTCGGATTCAGCTCTGCGTGGAAGCATCATGCAGTCCAGCCATTTCTTCAAGCCCTGATGGGCGGGGGCCGAAATGTATTTGTATAGGCGTGTTTTCGTAATGCTACTGAGTGAGTGAGTGTTTGAGTTTCACGTCTCACCAACAGCTAAGGTCATACGGAGACGGGCCTCGGTTTAAAGACTCATCCGAAAGTCTGGAGAAGCCCGGGATCGATCCTGCGATCCCTGGTTTGCAAGGCGAGTAGCATAACCACTACACCACGGAGGCTTCGTAATGTTTATGCAAGTGATCATCTGCAATACTGTCCAGTGGGCGTACGGCGTCTCTGCAACGTCACATCAACGTCGATGCAACACACGCTATGTGCCTACTGGGTGAGATGTGCTGTCTTAGACGCTAGTCCAAATGGCAGACATACAATGCTCTGATTGTCGCAAGAAATTACTTAAGGCGTTGAATAAATGCGCTTAATCCTCTGTAACAGAATGAGAACGTGTGGCTGACAATAACTGTAATTTGTGATTCACTCAGGATTTTCTTCAGGACAGTATGTCACCAGCCTAAAGGTTGTTCAATATAGGGATCAACCATGGTTTTTCATGCATTAACATTCGCCGGATCCCGAGAAAGCTGTTTGAACATGAGGCCGCTAGGCCGAATGTTCAAATATCTTCCGAGGGATCCGGCAAATGTTAATGCAATGAAATAACCATGGATGATCGTTGTTCTTGCATAACTTACGAATCCGACAGCAAATTTTGACGAAAACGCCAAAAAGCTCCATGTAAATTCCATATAAACTCTTCAAATGCGACAGGCAAACCAAAATGGCGGCCAGTTCAGAATGTTGTTTACAATGACGTTGTCATGCAGTTACGTCATCATAGAACCCTAAAACGCTACGTTCAGGGCGATAACGTTACGTCGCTCAACGTAACGTAAACAAAGCAAGGCCCGTCTTGTGATATCAAAAGCTCAAAAATCCATGTTCAAACAGCACGCGAATTTCATGATTTGAACATGGTTTTTGCTGTTTGAGCACGGCTTTCGGTCCATTTGACAATGGCTTCAAACAGCCATGCGCATAGATATTTATGCAAGAATGTATGTCTGATAAAATTAGAGAAACTAGATGTATATTGGTCTCGTAATTTTTATGTTCTTACATCTTTGAATTTGGACCCATCCATTTTTGTGAAAAGGGGTTCAATCAAACTCGCCAGCCTTGGAACATATAACACAGTCGGACGCGCGTCTGACTGGTGATCAACAGGTCGCGGAGTTCGATACCTGCCGGGGTCGGCAACATTCTTTCACGGAGTCTGATCTACGGCCTTTCTCGCCCTTCCGCTGATTCAAGAAGGGCAGTTGTCATTTTCTTGTGAAAGAATGTGCACTGAACCGGGTAAATGCTTATGCATCATAACCCTGCACAGGAAGTGTTGTTAGGTAAATTGACCGGCTCGAAATGGCCTAAATAGAGTTGACTAGGCGGTAAAACAACATCACCGACAACAAAAATAAAATCAATTGTTTGTTAGATTTGAGGTTTAACGTCCCCGTCGACACTGTATAGGTCATTTTTGAGACGTTGCTTCCAATTGTGTGGGACTTTTACCCGACATTGAGATGAAATGACATCTCAAGCTACTTATGCCATCATGAAATCTTATAACGGGCTATATACCATGAAATGTGCCTTCATACTAGCTTTTTGGCTAATTGGAAGCTAATCATTTAATATTGTCTAGAGCCTTATAGGTAACGTATTCTTCAGGCCGCCACAGGGTTACGCCCCAACATCCAGAGTGCTAACATGCCTCAATCTTTAGGGTTTGGAATAGGCTTTCAGAATATTATACCCTCCCAAACTCCCACATTTGGTGCAGGGGGGGTCTATTGGCACCTCAAGGTCTAATAGGGCCGTGCACCATTTGGTCAGTTTAAATCGACGATGTAGCACTCTAAGGTAAACAAGACAAGCAGCTTTACCAAAATGGGCAAACCTGGTGAAAGAGCAGTGATTCACTAGTTGCATAAAAAGGTTTAACACCTAAGGATATCCAAAATGATATAGTTGCATAAAAAGGTTTAACACCTAAGGATATCCATAATGATATGGTAGCAACACTAGGGAAAGATGCTTCTTCATATACTACGGTGAAAAGGTGGGTGGCGGAATTTAAGCGCGACAGACAGGGCCTTGAAGGCCTGTCAATGTTGCAACCCCAGAAATGGTCAATAAAGTCCATGATATTGTTATGTCTGACAGACGAGGCACAGAAAGATATATAGCCTGTAGAGTTGGCATTTCACAGAAAAGAGTACATTCCATTCTGACAGAGGATCTTGCAACATCACGTGAACAAGTCCGTGAAATAAAGACCCCGCTAAACCCCACTTTATATAGAGAAAACTGGGGTTCACGGGGGTAAACATTATTTTCCTAATTTCTGCTCCAAGACATAGGTTGTGGGTACTCGTTAGAACCGCCTCAATGAGGCGGTTCTTACGAGCACCCAAAACCTATGTTTGGAGTATAAATAAGGAAAATATCTGAAATTTTCTTAAAAAAAAAAAAAAAAAAAGCCTTTTTTGAGGTTTGAAATATGTACTTTATCACACGGATGTGTTATCGTAATGAATAAGAAAACTTTCGGCCCGATGGGTACCAAGACTTCTGACAGTTCACAAGGATCACATTAACGCGTGCTAATCTTAACGTTTTTGAGGAAGATCCTGCCAACTTTCTTCAGAGATTTGTCATTATAGATGAAACATGGGTCCATCATTTTCCCCCAGAGGTCAAATTACAATCGAAACAATGGAAGCACCCTGGCTCACCCCCGACAAAGAAGGCAGAGACTGTTCCATCAACTACGAAGGTTATGGCCTCGATTTGGATGGGATGCAGATGACATTCTGCTAATAGATTATCTCCAAAAGGGACACACAATCAATGGCACATACTTTGCTTCACTTCCGGCGCAGTTATGGGAAAACATTAAACTTAAGCGCCGCGGAAAGCTCACTAAAGGTGTGTTACTCCATCCGGACAATGCCTGTCATTACTATGGCTGCCATTCACGATTGTGGCTTTAAATTGATTGAGCATCCGCCATTCACCTGATCACGCTCCATCAATCTTTCATTCATTTACAAAACTGAAAACGGCTATTTCAGGCACCCGCTTTCAGTCCGATGATGACGTCATTTATGCAGCGAGCCAAGAAAAGGAGTTCTATAAAAGTGGCATTGAGCATTGAGGCCCTTAAATACCGCGTGCAAAAGTGTACAGATACTGAAGGGGATTATGTTGAAAAATAATACAATATGTCCAACAAAATTCAAGTCCTTGAATGAGGCTCACAACGTATCAATCAGCACTGGTACATATTAATTGTGTGACCACCTATGGGACTGTTCAAAAGTGGTCTTTAAAAGACCACTTTTGAACAGTCTCAGAGGTGGTCTTAATCTAGAAATTTGACTGTACTTAGTAACCTAATGCACTGCAAATACATCTTAAGTTTTGTCATGACGTGTCAATCCAAAATTCGATTTGATTCAATATAAAGAATAATATGTACCATATCCTGAGTATTAGTACAGAGTTTTACGCTTAGTTTATTTTTTTCAATGCAATTAAAATATTTAATGAATATAATCCGCTCATATTGGTTTACTAACCCAGAGAAATGTCAACGTTCACGGTGCTGACGACATTACGCAACAACTTGCAACTTGAATTGCAACGTGTAGTGCTGAATCATCATAACCACACCGTTCGACCGGCTGTTTTGAAGACAGATTACTGCTTCGAAGATATAAAAATGGTAGGTAAAATTTGTTTGTTTGTGTAATCAAACATACAGCAACATTCTGACTATATTTCAAAACCAGATAAGGCTTTTCTAGTTCGTTGAAAAATATTTTCAAAGAAAACCGCATAAAAATGTTTTCGGCGTCAAGTGTACGTCTAAGTTTCAAAATATGTTATATTCAATTGATCACACTAAAACTACATGTATTCAACAGCATATCTGCCAAACTGGATCGCATAACTCGGTTAAATAAACAAACTACGCCCCCAAGAAGAGACAAGGTGTCAAGAAAAATTCTGTCTCTAACTACATATTATTTTTATACGGCTGTCCACAAACACAGATCAGAGATTTCGAAGGCTAACATTCAAAATAGATCAGAATTTCGGTTACACCTTCAGGAAAGACGTTTTCTTGATGCCTGTACACCGGAATCTTTCGGAAGAAACTATTTCATGCTAGCTCCAGGGCATTACTTGGGCCCCGTCAAGCGATTTTGGTACTTATCGCCTATGCGAGCAGTGAATCAAGAGGAACCTACAGACAAAAAGCCATATCCCTGGCCCCTCTGCATGGCTGGGCATGCGCAGTTAAAATTTGTCATGACGGAATGCTCGAAGGCACAAATTCGCTTGGCAGGGCTCACTTGTAATAATGCTGTTACATAGTAACATGGAGTCTACTCTATAATTATTTACGTTTGAATGTTTTCCTGTTAGCACACAAATTGTGCAATCAGTGTAGCCATCTGAGGCGTTATTTGTTTAAATTTCTTTTTTCCTGCTTGTACTTTTTCTTGGAGGGACTGTGATTTACCCAAACAGTGATTTCTGTGTTGTAATATGTTAGGAATTTGATAGTGAAAGTAAACATCTTAAGTTTCTGCGAATATCTGGTTGTGTCAATAACGTTTTTGAACACCAAACGCCATGTAAGGGTTTGTTTCTCTACCAGTTCTTATTGCGCAACCCAGGTTGCACAATGCCAGTGGCAAACATTAAATAGCTCGTGATGCATTTGTCTATTTGATTTGAGGTTTAACGTCCCGGTAAACACTGTATAGGCCATTTTGGAGTCGTTGCTTCCAATTTTGTGGGCCTTTTACCCGAGAGATGAAATGACTTCTCAAGCCCTGTCGCCCTATGCAACCAACAGGGTTTATAAGCATGGACGTTCCGACTCGCACCGCTTTGCCTGGGCAAACTCAGATCCTCTAAGCGGTTTACTAGTACTTGTGTGCGGTCGGTTTCAGCTCTGCGTGGAAGTATCAGGCAGCCCATCTATTTTTTCAAGCCCCGAAGGACGGGGGCTTTAGCTCGTGATGCAAACGGTGGAGAGGTGACAATGTACAATAAACTGCTCAGAGTATAGTCCGTGCGTCTGTATGGACGTTAATTCACTCGGTTCCGCTCGTGGGCTATCTTGTACATACGCACGAACCATAATCTGAGTAACACCGAGGCTGTGGTTCTCATCACATTGACTAGTCCGTGTAATTAATACCCCTCTAAAACTCACTTAAATAGAGAAAACTTCGGTTTACAGGGGTATACATTATTTTCTTATTTCAGTTTAAAGTCATAACCGCCTCAATTAAGCTGTTCTTACGAGCAACCTCAACAAATGAAGAATAGATAAGAAAAATGTTACAAACTTTCACCAGAACATGACCTTTTTGGAGATATGAAAGATTGCCTTATATCACACGGCTGTGTTATCGTACGTAATGTGATATGTTTGTGTAACTTTGAAGTTTAGTTTGGCACTTGTTTTCTTGCACACCAGACAAGGAAATCCGTGATTTTACCCTGGGATAGAAATTTATGTTCTGACCCTGGTGTTTCGACCCAAAATCGAATATAATCGCGTGTTTGATAAATGCACTGGTTGATTACAACCTCGTCTGGGCCGTCGTTAAGGTTGACGTCACAGCAACGTCACTAAACATTCCTCCCGTGTCAACACAATATGGCGGACGTTAGTAACCGAAGTGACTGCAGCATTAAAAATCCGCTTTAAGAAATGGAAGGTATGCAAGAAAAAGAATCCAATATGGTTGTGAGGGGTGTATAGAAAAATCCGTCCCTCGGGATCACTGTCCGGCATCACTCGGCAAGCCTCGTGATGCCGGATAGTGTCCCTCGGGACGGATTTTTCCATCCACCCCTCACACCCATATGATATTCTTATAATGTACGATGCCCCATATGTTTCATTTGTGTTGGTGTGCCTGAATTCAATAATAATGTCTTCTCGTTCAAAAACTAGCGTACTGATATTCCTCCATATTTGGCATTTGTTTTATGCTTCACTGAAAATGAAATACACATGTATTAAATTCTACAGTTTGGTTCGTGTTTCTTTAGTATGATTAAACATGATAATAGTAATAGGTAAAAATAACGGTAGCAATGATTCAATCTGTAAGTACGATGAAAATGTTAATAATGTATACAATTATGATTTTTTACTCCAATTTCTAGACTACTACTGATAATGATAACAATAATGGTAATAATAATAATAGTGTGTCTGCCATTACTAACAATGACCAATCTTAACCTCTTAACCACCTTCGAGAAATGTTACTGTTTGTGTGTTCTAAGATGGCTGCCGAGACAAATTCTAGTTCTGAGCTGTCTGTTGCAGATAGAGCAACAGAGGCTAGAGGAAATATAACTCTGTTGCTGACTCTTTTGCCTCATATTCACTAGCACTTTGGCCACTTTGCTCTGTCCTGCGCAATTTGTTCCCACGACTCTGTTGGTATGTTGAATTCCTTGAGGGAGGCTTTGAAGGTGTCCTTGTAGCGCTTCTTCTGACCGCCATGGGATCGTTTGCCCATTTCTAGTTCTCCATAGAGAATTTTCTTTGGCAAACGTTCCTCAGGCATCCAGGTAACATGGCCTGTCCATCTTAACTGTGCTAGTTTTAAAAGAGTATGTACACTTTGCATCCCTGCCCTTTTCAGGACTTCCGTGCCTGGAATCCTGTCTTGCCACTTAATCTTTAAGAATTTTCTATGGCAGCTTGTATGGAAATGATTCAGTCTTTTGCGGTGTCGTTGGTAAACTGTCCATGGTTCACATGCATACAATAGTGTTGGCAGCACCAAAGCTCAATGGACTTTCAGTTTTGTGTCAAGTAGAAGTGGAGGCAATGATCAGGAATCGATCAAGCCTGATACCACTAAGGCCCCAAACACAACCACGTAGTCGGTCAATTGTTGCACTAGCTTTGGCAATCCTGGCATTGACTGCAATATCAATGTGCACGACTTCCGAGAGTGTGCTCCCAAGGTAGGTGAACTTGTCTGCCACTTGCATTGACATTTCACTGTGACGATGGGCTCTTTGTAAGGCTTGCCAGATGCTGGTTGATAGACTACCTCAGTCTTTTTGATGCGGGTTGTGAGGTCATAGCTATCACAGGAGTCAGATACTTGATATATATATATCTTAGCTTCTCTTCTGTTGGAGCACCCTTTGCTATGTCATCAGCCAAGAGGATCTCATCTAACACCTCTGTCTGCGCCGTGGATTTGGTTTGCAGCCTTCTGAGATTGAAAAGCTCCCCATCAAAGCGATACCTAATAGTTTAACCATTGTCACCATCCTGGAAATCATCTGTGAGCAAGGCAGAGAACATCATCCTGAATAGTTGGGGCTAGCAAACAGACTTGCGTGGCTCCGTTTGTCACACGGAATGGATCCGAAATCATTTTGGACTCGTGCAAGCATACCATCGTGGAACTGCCTCACAATTACTATGAACTTGGTTGGACATCCCAACTTCACCAAGGTTTTTCCAATGACCCTCACAACTGACTGTGTAAAATGTTTTGGTATGGTCGACAAAGGTCATGGATAGGCCCATGTTATGTTCCTGGCATTTCTCTTGAAGCTGCCTTGCTTTGAAGATCATGTAAATTGTTCCTCTCTCTTTCTTAAAAAGGTGATAGCTCAGTTGCCCAAACCTGACGTTGAAGTCGTAAGTTAGTTGTCCAGCTGCACCAAACGAGGATATCACACTATAAATATGTTCTATAAAAGGGTCATCATTTGGATGCAAGGAATACACCACAGAAGTGAAAAATATGGAGTGTACATGTTTTTTTTTTGGCCAGACTAGCTAGTTTCGGCCACTTAGGCCTAATCAGTGACCCTCAGATGTTTTCAAAATTCCACAATGGAATCAATGATCCCAAAGGACAAGAAAATATAATCTACACTATGATGTAGGGCAGGGAGACGTTTTACCGCCGCCACACATTTCCACACACCAGCTGTAGTGAAGTTAAATATGTTCTATAAAAGGGTTATCCTTTGGAAGCAATGAATACACCACAGAAGTGAAAAATATGGAGTGTACATGTTTTCTTGGCCAGACTAGCTAGTTTCCGCCAATTAGGCCTCATCAGTGACCCTCAGATATTTTCAAAATCCACAATGGAATCAATGATCCCAAAGGACAAGAAAATATAATCTACACTATGATGTAGGGCAGGGAGACGTTTACCGCCGCCACACATTCCCACACACCAGCTGTAGTGAAGTTAAATATGTTCTATAAAAGGGTTATCCTTTGGAAGCAAGGAATACACCACAGAAGTGAAAAATATGGAGTGTACATGTTTTCTTGGCCAGACTAGCTAGTTTCGGCAAATTGGGCCTCATCTGTGACCCTCAGATATTTTCAAAATTCCACAATGGAATCAATGATCCCAAAGGACAAGAAAATATAATCTACACTATGATGTAGGGCAGGGAGACGTTTTACCGCCGCCACACATTCCCACACACCAGCTGTAGTGAAGTTAAATATGTTCTATAAAAGGGTTATCCTTTGGAAGCAAGGAATACACCGCAGAGGTGAAAAATATGGAGTGTACATGTTTTCTGGACCAGACTAGCTAGTTTCTGCCAATTAGGCCTCATCAGTGACCCTCAGATATTTTCAAAAGTCCACAATGGAATCAATGATCCCAAAGGACAAGAAAATATAATCTACACTATGATGTAGGGCAGGGAGACGTTTTACCGCCGCCACACGTTCCCAAACACCAGCTTTAGTGAAGTTTAATATGTTCTATAAAAGGGTTATCCTTTGGAGACAAGGAATACACCACAGAAGTGAAAACTATGGAGTGCACATGTTTTCTGGGCCAGACTAGCTAGTTTCCGCCAATTAGGCCTCATCAGTGACCCTTAGATATTTTCAAAATTCCACAATGGAATCAATGATCCCAAAGGACAAGAAAATATAATCTACACTATGATGTAGGGCAGGGAGACGTTTACCGCCGCCACACATTCCCACACACCAGCTGTAGTAGTGAAGTTAAATATGTTCTATAAAAGGGTTATCCTTTGGAAGCAAGGAATACACCACAGAAGTGGAAAATATGGAGTGTACATGTTTTCTGGGCCCGACTAGCTAGTTTCGGCCAATTAGGCCTCATCAGTGACCCTTAGATATTTTCAAAATTCCACAATGGAATCAATGATCCCAAAGGACAAGAAAATATAATCTACACTATGATGTAGGGCAGGGAGACGTTTTACCGCCGCCACACATTCCCATATACCAGCTGTAGTGAAGTTAAATATGTTCTATAAAAGGGTTATCCTTTGGAAGCAAGGAATACACCACAGAAGTGAAAAATATAAAGTGTACATGTTTTCTGGGCCAGACTTGCTAGTTTCGGCCAATTAGGCCTCATCAGTGACCCTTAGATATTTTCAAAATTCCACAATGGAATCAATGATCCCAAAGGACAAGAAAATATAATCTACACTATGATGTAGGGCAGGGAGACGTTTTACCGCCGCCACACATTCCCACACACCAGCTGTAGTGAAGTTAATTTTATGTTCTATAAAAGGGTTATCCTTTGGAAGCAAGGAATACACCACAGAAGTGAAAAATATGGAGTGTACATGTCTTCTGGGCCAGACTAGCTAGTTTCGGCCAATTAGGCCTCATCAGTGACCCTTAAATATTTTCAAAATTCCACAATGGAATCAATGATCCCAAAGGACAAGAAAATATAATCTACACTATGATGTAGGGCAGGGAGACGTTTTACCGCCGCCACACATTCCCACACACCAGCTGTAGTGAAGTTAATTTTATGTTCTATAAAAGGGTTATCCTTTGGAAGCAAGGAATACACCACAGAAGTGAAAAATATGGAGTGTACATGTTTTCTGGGCCAGACTAGCTAGTTTCGGCCAATTAGGCCTCATCAGTGACCCTTAGATATTTTCAAAATTCCACAATGGAATCAATGATCCCAAAGGACAAGAAAATATAATCTACACTATGATGTAAAGTTCATAAGCAATAGAAACAGAATTAACAAACCAGAGCATTAACCAAAAGCTGACTCCCCAAACCGCCCCTTGACCCCTTCATATGCCAAAATATACCTTACCTCAATCTGAATAAAAATGTGGGCGAAACGAGCCACCAAATTAGGGCGAAACGACTCACGGGCGAAACGACACTGGGTGAAATGACCCTCAGGCGAAACCACTCACGGGCCTCAGTAAAGATGAAAGTAAGAAAAAAAAAACATTTTCCTGCATAATGAAAACATCATAAATTGCACCCTTATGTTGCAGAAAAAAGACGTATCATGTTTTTGTAAATGGAGACGGGTACAAACCGTAGGCCTATTCCTCAAAAACATCCGACAAGTTTGACGCGAAAATAGCCTTTAGAAATCAATCGGAATACGTCTTTCTCCCTGCCCTACATCATAGTGTAGTTTATATTTTCTTGTCCTTTGGGATCATTGATTCTATTATGGAATTTTGAAAATATTTGAGGGTTACTGATGAGGCCTAATTGGCCGAATCTAGCTAGTCTGGCCCAGAAAACCTGCACACTCCATATGTTTTTCTCTTCTGTGGTTTATTCCTTGCTTCCTTGCTTCTAAAGGATAATCCTTTTATAGAAAATATTTCTTGAAGATGCAGCCGAAATTCTGATCTGTCATGATTGTTAGCTTTCGAAATCTCTGACCTGTGTTTGTGGACAACCGTATATAAAATGATCTGTAGTTAGAGACAGCATTTTTCTTAACACCCAGTCTCCTTAGGGGAGCGTAGTGTGATTATTTAACCGAGTTATGCGATCCAATTTGACAGTTTTAGTGTTAGCAAGTGAATGTAACACATTTTGTTCTTAAGACGTACGCATGGCGCCGAAAACAAATTTTTATGCGTTTTTCATTTTACGAACTGGAAAAGCCTTATCTGGTTTTGATATATAGCCAGAATGTTGCTGCGGTATCTCCAAGCATTTAGCTTCTTTTCCATTAGCAGCAAAAGTCAACAGATTGCCTTCTCAATTTATACAAACAGAAACACTTCACCTACCCGTTCTTCGTCACCCTTACTGAGACCAGACTTCGAGGCAGTGATCTGTCTTCAAAACAGCCGGTTGTTCGGTTTGTTAACATATTCATTCAATATAATACCATCTCATTTTGGTCCATTCCTTTTGGATGAGTATTTAAACCGAGGTCCCGTCTCCGTATGACGTTAACTGTTGATGGGACGTAAACTGTGAGTGACTCAAACATACTCACCATCTTATTTTATTTCTGCTCTAATCTGCAAGCCTCGTGATGCCGGACAGTGACCCTCGGGACAGATTTTTCCATCAACCCCTCACATCCATAAAAGATTCTTATATTATGTCATGACTCCTGATCCCAGGATGGGGCTAGACATCAATCTAGGACACCTTTAAAAAGTGTTCCAAAGGATTACCTTTCTTTATCATATGACGTTGTAATAAATTCAGTAATCCATTAAATATGCAAATAAGCTAGTTACGTCCCGTAACGTTACATGTACGACGTCCTTAACGACATCGCGTTTATTAATGGCGGAATATTGATATTGTTGTAAACAGTCGGGAATAAAATGCGTTTTAAATGTCATATTATAAATAGAATCTTGCATTCGTGCTCATGTATTATTGAATTTATTAAACTCGTTGAGGAAAAGGGATAAAATGCTCGGCAAAGCCTCGCATTTTATCCCTTTTCCTCAACTCGTTTAATAAATGCATTAATACATGAACACTCATGTAAGATCCTCTATACAGAACATATTTAACATCACCACAGCTGGTGTTAAGGGAATGTGGCGGCCGTAAAAAGCCTTCCTGCCCTTCATCATATCGTGGGTCATATTTTCTAGTCCATTGGGATCATTGAATTTTGAAACTGATGAGGCCTAATAGGCCGAAACTAGCTGGTCTGGCCCAGCAAAATCTTATACATTCCACAGTTTTTAGGTCTGTGATGTATTCCTTGCCTTCAAAGGATTACCTATCAATAGAAAATAAGAATCTAACATGGGTCTGAGGGGTGGACGGAAAAATCCGTCCCGAGGGTCACTTTCCGGTATCGCGAAACTTGCCGATGCCGGACAGTGATTCCGAGGGACGGATTTTTAGATCCACCCTTCACACCCATGTAGGCTTCTTTTTCTTGCATAAGCGTGGGTTTTTAATACTGCAGTCACTTCGGTTGCCGACGTCCGCCATATTGTGATGACACTACAGTGTAGTTTAGTTACGTCACGTAACGTGCTGTGACGTCATCACCTTAACGACGGCGCATATGAGGTCGTATTCGACCAGTGCATTTGTCAAACACGCCAGAATAATCGATTTTGGGTAAGAACACCAGAGTTAGAACAGAATTTCTATCCCAAGCTAAAACTATGGATTTCCTTATCTGGTGTGCAAGAATACATATATCTACCTTTCTGTTTGTCGGACTTCGGTCAGCCTTGTGACATTGACTTTTGTCAAGACAGAATGCAAAATCACTGGACCATTTATATAGGTAACATTGACCTACATTTATTGAGGTCAGATGTCGGGTCATACTGAGTCATAATCCTGAAGTACTGTGTCCATATATCGAAGTAGTGGTAGTAGTAAAGTTCTGGTGTTTTACGTCTCCATGGTCACCGCACTGGAATACGGTCCCCATGTATCAAAAAAGTATTCCAGATATAAGGCAAAATCGCTGGACCGTGAAATAGGTCCAGATTTAAATGTATCCCATCCAGCCCCGATAATGCGTAACAGGTCACGTTTATCCACAGCATGTTAAATTCTCATTACGCAAACACGCCTATACAAATACATACCCACCTTTATCGCCGAAAAAATGAAAATTTCATGATGAAAAATTATTGTATTTTTCTTATTTCTGCTCAAAATATAGTTTGTGGGCACTCGTTAGAACCGCCTCATCGAGGCGGTTCTAACGAGTACCCACAATCTATATTTCAGAGCAAAAATAAGAAAAATAAGGTATACCCCCGGAAACCCCAGTTTCACTATATAAAATTGGGGTTCAAGGGGGTCAAAATTATATAGGGGTGTTTTCGTGATGTGATCAAGACGTAACCGTTGTACACGTAAAACATACCAATAACTGACAGCGGTTGATTCTGTATTACATGATCGACGCCTATTGTCAGTTTGGCAAAATGCAGTCGCAGCGCTTTATATTGTTCACAGGAACAATACGCGTTGTATGGACCATAAACGGCGTTACAGTGCATAACTTTTATTTGCAACATGTAGGATTTGAATAAATATCTGCGACAAAAACTTTTCAGAGTCATTAATTGGAAACATTATTCTCTTCTTCATATCAAAAATCCCGGGCTTCTCCAGACTTTCGGATGAGTCTTTAAACCGAGGTCCCGTCTCCGTATGACCTTAGCTGTTGGTGGGACGTAAAACTAAAACTCACTCACTCACGCACTCTTCATATCAAATTGAAACAACCATTACCCTGCAACAAAATTTTTCAAGTAAAATCCAATGTATGATATCTAGGTTAGGTCAATGCAAAGCTCGAGTCACAAAAAGCTACCTATGAACCCAACTGACCTATAAAATCTGCCTACAGGGGAAGACAGAGAGATGAGATGAGAAAATAGTGCACTATTCGAAATCGTCCATGTTTTCCGGGTCAAAGAACTGCAGCCCAGACTCTAGTAGCAGTTAACATTTCCCAGAAAGTACACTTCTTAGCATTAGAAGCCAGACGACGATGCTTATATTTTTGTCAGACCTTAGTCAAAGAGACGACAGCTATCAATAAATAAAATGCTCTTAATCTTCTGGAACAGTATGAGAACGTCTGGCTGACAAATTCTAGTGATTTGTGAGTCCCATAGATTTTCATTTATATCCTATTTTATCACTTTTACTTTGTAACTGTGTCACCAACGAACAGACACTTTGTCTGATTTGAATACATGAATAGAATTCACGCAAACCATCACGAAAACACGCCTATATAATTTTGATCCCCTTGAACCCCATTTTTATATAGTAAAACTGCGGTTTAAAGGGGTAAACCTTATTTTTCTTATTTCTGGATGTATTTTTAGTTATAATTCTTCAACTCTTAACCGGGGAGCCAGGCTAGGGTTTTCCGTAGAAACTGAATTGATATCTTCAGTGTTGGTAACATCACGAACCTCGCCGTGAAGTTAATCGACTAAAACTGAACCTTTTTCAGATTATTGGCTTTTCATGTCCAATTAGGTGGGGTTTTTTTGCTTCATCTATTTTGGTGAATGAAATATGTTCGTAAATGATTTTCTCCAATAGGATTACGCACGCACTGAATAAACTGAGATAGTGTTTTCCTTTGAATAAACTTCCGTTGCCTATATAGCCAATATTCTAACACTGGTCGCCTATAATCCAGTGATAATATAAGTGATAAATCACTGGGCTCTTATGCCCAGTGATTAATCACTTATTATATCACTGAATTATAAGAAGTGATAAATCACTGGACGTAAGAGTGCCCAGTGATTTATCACTTGTTATAATCCAGTGATATAATAAGTGATAAATCACTGGGCGTAAGAGCGCGACAGTAGTAGTAGTAGTAGTAGTAGTAGAGATCAGGTGTTCAACGTCAACATGGTTCCACGGACTTTCTCCATAGTAGCACTGCAAGACGATAAGAGCGCGACGTGCTGAGCCGCCGTTTTATCCCGTTTCATGACGACATTCAGTGTTACCTTGACGTTAGATGGTGTAACGTCGTGTTCTTGTGTCAGATATGTTATGAAAACAGGTAAAAGCATGTGATACAGTCAGTTATATTGGCGGGACTCCGTTAAACAAGGGCGGAAGATAAGTTTGGTTGGTTGGTTGATTTGAGGTTTAACATCCCCGTCAACACTGTATAGGTCATTTTGGAGACGTTGCTTCCAATTTTGTGGGACTTTTACCCGACATTGAGATGAAATGACATCTCAAGCCCTGTCGCCCAATGAAACCAATAGGTTTTATAAGCATGGACGGTCCGACTCGCACCACTTTGCCTGGTCAGGCTTAGATCCTCCCAGCGGTTTACCAGTACTGGTGTGCGATCGGTTTCAGCTTTGCATGGAAACATCATGCAGCCCATCTATTTCTTCAAGCCCCGATGGGCGGGTGTCGGCGGAAGATAGGGAGACTCTGGAGGAATCAAAAGCATTTTCGTCGACTTTAAGTGTGTTAGAATCGCAAAAGATTTGCTCTAGTGCCGTGATTTATTGAGTGCTAGACCACTGTTTGTCGATCAGTTGTAAATAGACAAATCACTCGCGCTACGCGCTCGTAATTCGATATACTTTACAACTGATGGTGAGAGAGCTTATGATAAAGAGTCTGCGTGGCCCCCGCCCATTGGGGCTTGTTGCAATAGGTGGGCTGCATGATGCTTTCACACAGAGCTGAAACTGACCGCACTCGAGTACTGGTAAGTAAACAAGCCTGGCCAGGTAAAGTTGTGCGAGTCGGACGGTCCATGCATGTAAAGCCTATTGGTTTCATTGGGCGATAGGGCTTGAGGTGGGGCAAATGCCCATTAATACATTTTTATTGGGGTGGGGGGCAAACGTCCGGAGACCATATGAACCTTATTAGTTTCATTGGGCGGCAGGGATTTCATCTCATCGCTATTTCATCTCAATGTCTTGTAAAAGTCCCGCCAAATTGGAAGCAACGTCTCCAAACTGACCTTTATAGTGTTGACGGGGACGTTAAAACTCAAATCAAAGAAACAAACAAAATAAAGAGTCTGCGACCTTATCCACTTGTTGTACAATGATTTGCCCGTAACCTCGTTAAGATGTAACATGGAATTGGTATGTCGTTAAAAAATGGGTTCAGTCAAAATGATCATAATTTGAGTGTTCGACGTGTGTTTGATTTTTTTCCCCAAATTGAAAAAGATTGCTGGGTTATAGACTTAAATGCAACTAGTAAAACAAGTAATAAATTTAATTAGCGAAACAAGTTTGTTATATTTAAATAATATGACTGTTCAAATATTCAAATATTTGCTGTCTTGTCCTGTTAAACAGCATGATCACAAGAGGCGCTTTGATCGAGTACCAGAACGACAACACACCTGTGTGCAAAAATGACGCCTCTCCTTTTCTAGTACTTACATTTTCAGACACGGCCCGCCCAACGGGGCTTCATGAAATAGATTGGGCTGCACGGTGCTTCCATGCAGAGCTGAAACAGACCGCGCACACGAGTACTAGTAGATCGCATAGGTCTAAGCCTGCCCAGGTAAAGCGGTGTGTGTTGGACGGTACATGCATATAAACCCTTTTGGTTTCATTGGACGACAGGGCTTGAGATGTCATTTCATCTCATGTCGGGTAAAAGTCCCACAAAATCGGAAACAACGTCTCCAAAATAACCTAAATACAATCAAACAAAAACATTTTCAGAATCAAAGTAAACCATAAAGTTGTGTAGTATAGTTCACGCCGCATTATCCTGTTTTTCCAAAACATAATTGCCTGAAAATCAGTTGTGTTAAGATAAATATTTAAAAACCTTTCAATGCTGCGATTTAATAAAGTAATGATAAAATCTCTAACGAAAAGATTTTATGTCATCAAATGACATAAAAATTAAAATCACTTAGTAGCGTCTTGAGAAAAAAAAGATCCTTATGTGCCCAGATAAGTCTCAGACAACTATACTCTCCAAAGTCATCTGATCAGACACTGTCCTTGACAACCTTAGGTAGTGATTAACCAGGCTAATATCGAAGGTCTGACCAGCCTGCGCGAATGCGTAGGGTGATCGGAGTTTAGCTTGACGCACATAATAGCCCTTTGTGTACCAAATGGAATCTTCCTCCTTATATACAGCATGAGTCCCTTTCACAATTTAGAGGTCTTAGGTTGTTTTTTTCTGCAAAATTTATTAGGAAAATGACTGAACATTTAGCAAACAGTGGAGGCCCTGATCAGACGCCGCGTTACGCGGCGTCTGATCTGGGCCTGCGCTGTTTGCCAGGGTACCCGTTTAGGAGTTTCTGGTACTGAATGGGTAACAAGATATCTTTGTCCGTTCGCTGCAATATAATGTTAAAATCACTAAATCGAATAAAATCTTGTGTAAATAAAAATAGGGGTCAGTTTATAACAAAACCAAATTCTAAACAAACTTTCACGAACGCCTCATCAAGGCAGAAAGTGAGCTCGGCCTGGCCGAAGAGCAGTCTTTGTTTGTTTGAACTGAGGTTTTACGTTCCCGCCAACACTATTTTGGTCATTTTGGATTCGTTGCTTCCAATTTTGTTGGACTTTTACCCGACATTGAGATAACAGGACATCTCAAGCCCTGCCGCCAAAACAAACCAAAATGTTTATATGTAGAGATTAAATTAAATTTAAAAAGACATTGATTACAGGAATCGAATGGCGAAAACCGCATCAAATTATCTTTATTAGTTCCCAAGATATTTCAATTTGAAATGTGAAATATTTCATGGAAACAGGCGGCAGCTTCAGACTGCCTCATTAATATTCATGAGGTATTCTATGATGTCATAGATGCACATTAAAATTTCTAAACTTTTTTAAATATGAAATAACTTATGTTTCATCGTCCTCAGGAACTGTCTAATCACCTATTTGAATTATCGAAACTGATATCAACTGATATGCTAAACCACTTTTCTCATATTTTCAATTACAAACCTTAAATTCAAAGTTTAAATATTTTTTTTTTGAATAATTTAAATTCCAGTTTCTGTATTTGTAAGTGGGTGATATAACATACAGATCTTGCTCATCTGTTCAAAAGGCATGTAAAAACCCTACATTAACTAGTTCGAATGAAATTTTGAATTAAATGGTAATTTTAAATATTGAAAAAAATAGTTTATGTAAATTTAAGCTTGAATTTCGAAATCAAATTTCTCATTTCTATCCTAAATTACGAAAAAGATACACAGTAAACAAAGGGCATAAGAAAACTGTTTTAGGCAACTGCAAAAAGGAAAATATGGTAGTTTAAAATTGTTTTAAACAGTTTAAAGCCACTATGACATAACAGAATATTGCATTGTAGGATAAAATCAAAGAAAATTCAGGGGAAGTTACTCTGAGAGGAAAATAGGTATGTATCAAATATAAATGAGCATAACTTTAAAACGCATGCGAATTTTTTCATGCTGTTTGCAATAAAATGACCCGCCATGTGTCTGCTTTCACCCTGCTTCATACTATGAAAAAAATATTTTTCTATTTGATCTTTAAGCACATGGTTAGCCATAACGAGAAACGAAGTACATATTTTCAGATGTCCAAACAGGTTAATTTTCCGGCGAAAGATTGCAATATCTTACAATATAAGTTGTGGGTGCTCGTTAGAACTGCCTCATTGGGGCGGTTCTAACGACGGTTCCAACGAGTATCCACACTCTAAGTCTTAATAAGAAAAATAATCTATACCCCCGTAAGCTCCAGTTTTATCAAAATAATGTAGGTTTTACGGGGTGTTCTTTGCAGTTGGTATCGTTTACCTGCTACGGATGTAAATTTAATTTCGTTAAACATACACTTTTTGGTCCTTTTTAACCCATTTTGTACCAGAACCCCCAACACGGGTACCCTGGCAAACAGTGGAGGCCTAGATCAGACGCCGCGTTCTGCGGCGTCTGATCAGGGCCTCCACTGTTTGCTAAAAGTTCAGTCATTTTCCAAATAAATTTTGATGAAAACACAACCTGACACCCCTAAATTTTGAAATGGACTCCTGCAAGAGCACATTAGAGCTACTTGACTCCTGCTATATATAAGGAGGAAGAAGAGGGTGTATTTCTTCTGTTTCTACACTTCCATTCATCTGCCTCTTTCTCCTTTGTCCCTCACTTTCATCTCCTCTTCTACCTCTTCTATCAACCAATCAATCAATCAATCAATCAAACATCAAATTCCGGAAATGTACGATTAGAACAGCGTCCTGCTTGATTTACCAATAAAGTTGCCCAACCGCAAAGGAATATTGGTAAACCTCTACGAATGTCAAAGCCTGCCCAGGCAAAGTGGCGAGTCGGATCGTCCATGCATATAAACCCTATTGGTTTCATTGGGCGGCAGATGTCATTCCATCTCAATGTCGGGTAAAAGTTCCACAAAATTGGAAGCAACGTCTCCAATGTTGACGGGGTTGTTAGGTCTCAAACCAATAAAGTTGGTAAGGAAAGGACATATTGTGCTTGGAACGGGTGCGGGATTGGGGGTGTTTTTTTTTTCAACTCTGTCCTATATTCTTTTTTTCTAATGCCATAACGCTTGGGAGACGGCTTGGTATGAACGGCTGTTTGAGGATTCGGTCGTTGACCCAACGGCTGTTGTCAGTGGCTGTTCACTAAGTACTGGTAAACCGCTTAGAGGGTCTAAGCCTTACCAGGTACCGCGAAGGTAACTGACCGGCCCGGCATGACCATAGCTGTTGAAAGGGCCGTAAAACCACAACTCAATAGTTGGAGATGTAAGAGCACAAGGTAGGTATTGTCATTACTCGGCCCTAAGTATTGTTGATTCTATTTAATTGAATGTAAATGGAACCTATTCTGAAAGGAGGTTTTATTATTTGAAAATCCTATATTCATGTAAGTTTTGGGTGGCGAAGCCTTTATTTGCTTAAATATTATCATTTTAACAAAGTGGAAAAATGAAAAGAACCGTGGCAAGGCATTCCTAAATACATTATGATAATACTGTGGTGTGAGATAAAGATTTCTCATTTCAATAACACTGACAGCTGAGTGTCTCTGAGCGCTCTGCGCTGTCTGATCTGGGTCTTCACTGTTTTTGCCGAACCCAATAAAATTCTATTGATAAGCTTCATAACCCTCATAAGAACAGCGCGGCTGTTTTCTATAATCGACTGTTACCTGATTTCATGTCACGTGGACATCAGCACCGAAGAGCTACGTGTGCTTAGTAACTTTGAGCCGATTAACAAACACTCGATCGAAAAATGTCTTTCTTTTCTCTGGAACTTACATTTTGCCGATTCTTTTTTTTTTTAAATTTTCTCATCACAAACACACGCCTATATGCTTTTGACCCACTTGAACCCCACTTTTATATACTTAAACTGGGGTTTACAGGGGTAAACCTTATTTTTCTTATTTCTGCTCTAAAATATAGACTGTGGCTACTCGTAAGAACCGCCTCGATGAGGCGGTTCTAACGAGTGCCCACAATCTATATTTTGAGCAGAAATAAGAAAAATATCACAATTTTTCATCATAAAATTTTCTTTTTTTCGGCGATAAAGGTGGCAATGTATTTGTATAGGCGTGTTTGCGTAATGTACTTCTACGTTCCGGTCTATGTTTTCAAGCAAAATATGGAAAGTAGCGTATACCTTGTAAACCCCATTTTTCCCAATGTAAAATGCGGTTTATCATGGTATTCATTACACGGTCTGGTTAACGCGCTGCATACTGGGTATTTTTCGCAGTAGACAACATTTTGAAATATTTTTTTTTAATTTTCAAAATAAGAAAAATATCAGCAATATGTCGCCTGCTGAATTAACCTAGAGTGTTGTAACGGTTAATTTGATTAGAAAGAACATATAAACCCCTTAACCCTTTTAGTAACAAAGGAATCTTCCTCCTAATATATATACCAAGAGTCCATTTCAAAATTTGTTGTTTTTTCATCAACATTTATTTGGTAATTGACTGAAGATTTAGCAAACAGTGGAGGCCCTGATCAGACGCCGCGTTCTGGTACTAAATGGGCTAAATCACCGGGTTAGAAACGACTGTAATTCAGGGGAAATGGAGCACACAAGTAGGTAAGAGCTCTGTCTCTTAATCATTGGACCCCATCGCTGTGGGTTCGAGCCTAGCTCGGATCACATGTGAGACGAAAGTTCTGTAACGGAAGCTGATTGTTTTTCTTTTCGGGGACTCTATTTTTCTCTCAATTCTGATTTACTATCGGCCCGAAATTAGTGAAATAATCTTAAAATGGCCGTATAACCAAAACCGAAAAAGGCCGGTGAATCGTTTTGGTCACGGAGATGGACATAGCAATCCACAAAACAAATGTTTCGAAGTCACCGACACCATCATCCGGGAACAATTTATCGCTATCAATACCCTGAAAATCACATATTTGATTGACTGAATATTGCACGACCCGCAGAAAAAGCGACCGACTGAAGTCGGTTGATTTTCTAAGAGTGCCCTAAAATCACCGTGTCATTCTGTCATTCGGTCAATCGGCCATCTGTCAGTCTGTCTGTCCGTCCGTAACCCGTTTGTGAAAATTGGTGATAGTGACTTAACCGCTTGGAATATTTAAACAATTTTTGGCAAACTGATAGATATCAAAGAGATCTAACCAATGAACTTGCAAAATATTACATTCCATTTAGTATAGCCTCACAGAGGCGAAAAATGTGAAAATTTTCGAACTGCTTCTCCTCGGAAACCGTTGGGCCGATTGAAGTCAAATTTCATATGAAGCCTCTATGGGATGGGGGAAACCAAAATTTGCTCATGGGATCCAGGTCACATGACAAAAATGGCCGCCAAGCCATATATGTTCTGTCTGTCTGTCCGTCCGTAACCCGTTTGTGAAAATTGGTGATAGTGACTTAACCGCTTGGAATATTTAAACAATTTTTGGCATACTGATAGATATCAATGAGATCTAACCAATGAACTTGCGAAATATTACATTCCATTTGGTATAGCCTCACCGAGGCGAAAAATGTGAAAATTTTCGAACTGCTTCTCCTCGGAAACCGTTGGGCCGATTGAAGTCAAATTTCATATGGAGCCTCTATGGGATGGGGGAAACCAAACTTTGCTCATGCGGTCCAGGTCACATGACCAAAATGGCCGCCAAGCCATATATGGTCTGTCTGTCTGTCCGTCTGTAACCCGTTTGTGAAAATTGGTGATAGTGACTTAACCGCTTGGAATATTTAAAAATATTTTGGCATACTGTTAGGTATCAATGAGATCTAACCAATGAACTTGCGAAATATTACATTCCATTTAGTATAGCCTCGCCGAGGCGAAAACTGTGAAAATTTTCGAACTGCTTCTCCTCGGAAACCGTTGGGCCGATTGAAGTCAAATTTCATATGGAGCCTCTATGGGATGGGGGAAACCAAAATTTGCTCATGGGGTCCAGGTCACATGACCAAAATGGTCGCCAAGCCATATATGGTCTGTCTGTCTGTCCGTCCGTAACCCGTTTGTGAAAATTGGAGATAGTGACTTAACCGCTGGAATATTTAAACAATTTTTGGCATACTGATAGATATCAATGAATTCTAACCAATGAACTTGCGAAATATTACATTCCACTTAGTATAGCCTCGCAGAGGCGAAAAATCCGTAACCCTTTTGTGAAAATTGGTGATAGTGACTTCACGGCTTGGAATATTTAAACAATTTTTGGCATACTGATAGATATCAATGAGATCTAACCAATGAACTTGCGAAATATTACATTCCATTTAGTATAGCCTCGCCGAGACGAAAAATGTGAAAATTTTCGAACTGCTTCTCCTCAGAAACCGTTGGGCCGATTGAAGTCAAATTTCATATGGAGCCTCTATGGGATGGGGGAAACCAAAATTTGCTCATGGGGTCCAGGTCACATGACCAAAATGGCCGCCAAGCCATATATGGTCTGTCTGTCTGTCTGTCCGTCCGTAACCCGTCCGAACTGCTTCTCCTCAGAAACCGTTGGGCCGATTGAAGTCAAATTTCATATGGAGCCTCTATGGGATGGAGGAAACCAAAATTTGCTCATGGGGTCCAGGTCACATGACCTAAATGGCCGCCAAGCCATATATGGTAAAAAAACCCTTCAAAAATAGTCTTCTCCAGAACCACTGGGCAGATTTCCACGAAACTTGATAAATGGCATCTGGGACGTAGGCCCATCATAAATTTCTAAAATGGTGACCCTGGGTTGACCTTGACCTTCTTTGTGCCTAGGTCAAACGTTGACACATATGCTTTTGTTTTGGAAAATGTGAGAATGCATTTTATCCTGCAAACGATTCAGAATACAGTACTAAAGTATAAGATATATTTTTGCTCCTTACGATAAGGCGCATTTATTGGGGGAACCTTTTTAGGTCCAGGTCACATGACCAAAATGGCCGCCATACCCATATATGGTAACACTCATAAAGCTAAAAGCATCCGGCGGGTCGTGCACTTCAGCTGAAGCACTGGTTTTTATTTTTATTTTTGTATATTGGGTCTTTCAAGATTATTTACCTTATTTCGGGCCGACTGTTGATCAGAAGTGAGCGTTGCAGAACTTAGCGTCTAACATGTGACCGGAATGATGGTGGTCGTTCCAGCTGTGCATTCTATTAAATCTCCAGAACGGACCTCCGTGGTCTAGTTGATAAGAGCGCTGACTCTTAATTATTAGGTCTGTAACCGCTGTAGGTTCGAGCCTGGCTCGGGTCACATGTGAGACGCCAAGTTCTGCAATGGTAGGTCAGACGGTTTTTCCCTGGGTACACCGGTTTTCGCCCATCTCTGATCGGCTCGATATGATTGAAATAATCTTGAATGGGCCGTAAAACCAAAACAAAAAAACAAAAAAAAAAAAAAAAAAAAAAAAAACTCCAGAAACGTTATTTTTTTCTGATGAAACTTATTTGTACTAAAAAAATAGTTTATGGGTGCTCGTTAGAGCCGCCTCAATGAGGCGGTTCTAACGAGTACCCAAAATGAATGTCTTGGAGCCGGGGAAAATAATGTATAACCCTGTAAACCACACTTTGTCTTTATAAAGTGGGATTGACAAGGGTGTTAAGTACATGGACTTGTTAATTTGATGCTTTGAGTTTTCTCTACTGCGACAGGTTTGAGCCATGCAGAGCAAAATGATGTACGAGCATGAAAGACAAAAATGAGCCTCCAAAGCGGTTTGTGATCAGTCAGTTCATACATGTACACCGTGAACTGTTCTAACTCTGACAAAGTACCTTTCTTTCAAGTAAGTCAGTCTTGAAGGAATTCTAAAAGTGGATCAAGCAATATACATGGATTGATAATCATCATTACGAAAACACACCTATTCAAATATATTGGTAAAAAAAAAAATTTCAGATAAAAATCCTGATATCTTTAATATTTCTGTTCACAATATAGACTGTGGGTACTCGTTAGAACCGCCTCGGCGAGGCGGTTCTAACGAGTACCCACATTCTATGTTTTTGAGCAGAAATAAGAAAAATAATGTCCACCCCTGTAAACCCCAGTTGTACTATACAAAAGTGGGGTTGAAGGGGGTCAAAATTATATAGGCATCTTTGCAAGCATTTATTCCATTTTTAGGTCTCCTGTATGTTCTTGACATTTGAGATGTGTTTTGATTGCCTGATGCATGGGTATGCAGTGAAATGTATAACATCTTATGTTTTGCATTTTTAGCTGTCTAGCAGTTGATTGACAGGAGGTTTGTTAGTATGACATATCAAACCATCACAGTTTGTACGGTTTTGGTGTCCACGGTACTGTATAGGCGGAAAAACATTAGAGTAAAACCATCACAGAACCAAAAGGAAAACTCATCTTTAAGAATTAGAAGGCTTTCCATCTTGTTCATTTTAAATCCATCACGTGAACACGTCCGTGAAATGACCACCCCCTTACACCCGACTATATATAGAGAAAACTATAGGGTTTACAGGGGTAATCATTATTTTTCTTAATTTTTACTCCAAGACATAGGTTGTGGGTACTCGTTTGAACCGCCTCAACGAGGCGGTTCTAACGAGCACCCACAACTATGTTTGCAGTATAAAAAAGAAAAGTATCATGAATTTTCATCCGAAAAGTAGCCATTTTGGAGATGTGAAAAAATTCACAATGTCGCACGGGTGTTTTATCGTAATGCGAAAGACGGAACACCATCTTAAAGAATCAGACGGTTTCTCCTGTGTTACCGCAGTTCACATAAATCTTTCGGCTTGGGGGGAGGAAATAACATTGCATAAATGGATGGAAATGCAATGCTTTTCTTAATCGGGATCTTGTTTGTACACAGTCTGGTCAAGTTTGTCACTCGATATCCAAAAACAGATACATGTAAATATAGGAGGATAGTTCAACAAGCTATACATGTAAAATAGCAAAAAATGAAGTGTACATGAAGAAGTATTCGAAAACCAGTATTACTGGAATAAGATGGATTTTCCCTCTAAACATTAGGATATTTTCTTCTTGGAATTGACTGTTCAAGGGCTGTATGATGAATCTTTGGGTGAAAAAGGGTATTCATAAAGCGCTCAGACTGCGCATGCGCGCAGTCTGAACAGAGTTTTCACTGAGCGCGCATGCTTTAAGACGCGTTTATTTTGTAAACCATGTTCATTTGTTTAATTTCGCCCCCCCCCCCCCCCAAAAAAAAAGAGAGACAGTAGGGTTATAATATATAATAACTCCTAGATGGAAACGTCTGTAATACGGGCCTCCGTGGCCTAGTGGATAAGAGCGCTGACTCTTAGTCATTAGGTCTCTCACCGCCGTAGGTTCGAGCCTCGCTCGGGCCACGTGTGAGACGCCAAGTTCTGCAACGGAAGGTCAGGTGGTTTTTCTCCGGGTACTCCGGTTTTCGCCCACCTCTGATTAACGATCGGCTCGATATGAGTGAAATAATCTTGAAAGGGCCGTAAAACCCAAACCAAAAAAAAAAAAAAAAAAAAAGAAACGTCTGTAATGTTCCGAATGGGTTCTTGTAGAATATTTCCCTACTCACACACACACGCAAGTCCGTCTCCTTCACACATGGTCAGGCGCAGCAGAAATATCTCCATTCAACATGTCAGACCCTTCTCCCCCCACCCCCTACTGCAAGAACTAGGGATGGTTGGGTGAGGCAAAGAATGATGTCGTATATCTTGCGTCACTGGGGCGTCAAACTAATATTAGCTTGCAGCAGTTAAGGGTGAAGGGAGACGGTTGTTATTTCTTCTGTTTCTACACTTCCATTCATTTTACCTGTTCTCCTCTGTCCCTCTACTATAGCTTTTCTCCCTTTCACTGGGAGACGACACAAATGACCAACAAGGGTTGACGTGCCGTTAAACCAAAACAACCGATCAATCCACTGCAAGAACCGACATTTATTGCAAGTGTGCTAGCTTCCTTGACTGGAATGCCCCACCCTCACCCCCACGTCCAGGTTCGATCATATCCTCTACTAGGGATGTAGTGGTTAGTGACGTTAACCCTTATGATGTCATGAAAATGTCGTCGGCTTATGTAGTCTCCTGAATCTTCTTGCAAACTTTTAAAATATTTTTGCACATAGGCAAACAGTGTGGACCAGATTATACTGCTCCTAGAGGACCAGACTGTTTGCAAAAATATTACTTTTAAAGTAACCAGCAGACGACAAAGCAGAAGACAATTGTATTGAGCATTTTATGGGTGAAGTTTGCGTGCAGTTTCCCATGTGAATGAATGCCATTGGACGGTTTTTGATTCCGTTATTTTAGCCACAATGAGTGCAATAATCTTGAAAGGGCCGTAAAAACAAAACAAGAAAAAAAAAAAAAAAAAAAAACATTGTAGCCACAGCACCAGAAAACCTCGGCCCTTCCATCAAGAAAAGCATAAAATAGTTCGTGCCTGCTCCGAATGAAGAGACATCAGGGACTGATGGAAGTCTTATGCAATCGATAAAAAGCTCGAATCAGACTGCGCATGCGCGTAGTCTACCCTCATCATTCGCTGTCTACACAACGTTTGAGATCGGTGTTCTTGCGAGACGCGACCCACATTTTATTAAAACGCGTGCAACTTGTCACGAAGAAGGGGCGTTAAGAAAGGTTACATGTACTTACCGGTAAACTGTTTGTGCTCTCGTGACCTTCTGGGGTCTGCCGTATCCCTGGGGACCAATCTCTTCCGTCGGGGGTAGAACGTAACTTATATTCCCTGTACATTATATCCTTATAAATCCTATTTATACCACGCACTCATTTAATCCGTGCACCATTTTTGAAGATGTATGTATATTTTTTTATTACACATGCAACCATAATATACAATCACAATAGATAATAACGATCTTTGCAAGGTTACGTTTAGGTCACCAGTTTTGAACAAAATGCATTATCTATGTATTTAAGGACAAGAATTAAGGAATAAATTAACCGAAAATGACTATATTTCTATCCGTTTATGAAAATTACCGATCATTGTCATTAAAGTTTAGTCTTAACAGACCGCACATCCTTTTTTCTATTCACCACATATTGATATTTTTCCATAATATATATGAATGTATCGTATAAAGCGATCAGAAAGTACATGTATCGAACTCTTCATGTATAATAATCAATCTTAATTCAATAGTTAGCGATTGAAAAATATGATATTTGCAAGGGTATAAAAGTATATCAGTATTAAAACTTGCCGTGAATGCCGTATCTATTTGAATAGATTTACTTATTATCATAAAAATTTGAATTCTATTTGAACAGAGGAACTCTCTCTCTCTCCTTCATAACAGCCGGGACACAGAAAAGTTGAAAGCTGATATGTGCGACAAGTGAAGTCTCGGGTCAGCCGGCGCGTCCGCGCAGGCTGATCCTAGACTTCACTGATCACTGGAGACATCTAGGGACCCTGATCAGGTTCCATTCATAGCGAAAAATGTAGATCCTGATCAGATTTCAGTGATGCATTTATGTATTGGTCCAACGCGCTGGTACATTTTGTTGTGTATCAGCCCATATTGAGAGCGCAGCAAAAGCAAATATACTTTATGGTATGCCGTATTATGTTCGCCCCTACAATGGTGCGCTTTGCTTAGGCAATTCAAGATCCTTATTTGTGAAAGCTTTGTACTGTACAACAAAGAAGTCTCCGTGGTGCAGTGGTTAAACTACACGTTTCATACGCCAGGGGTCGGATGTTCGATTCCGGGCTTCTCCAGACTGTCGGATGAGTCTTTAAACAAAGGTTCCTCTCCGTATCATTTAGCTTTTGGTGAGACGTACATTCACCTTTTTATGTACAACAAACCGACCGGGGCTGGAATTGCTCTGGTGGGCACAGTCTCAAACAGATTTCCACTGTCAAATCAATGTAAGTACTATTTTTCCCCCCAATTTTCTATAACTTTTTTTCTTTACTCTTTTACTTTCACTTGAACTTGGTATTCGGACTAAGCCATATGCCGGGTATTTTATTTACCGAGGGGAAATGACCGATTATCCGATAATCAAGTCAATGTTAGGAACACCATTCCTACATATTATAATACCTACATGTAACCTACTTTGTTAAATAACAAAAGAAAAAAAGTACTACTGGTTATACATCGACTTAATTGAATGAAAGATATAATCACTAACCGCAGACCTTTCCTCAGCCAAATGTTTTATGCAAAGATTATCCTTTGGACAACAGAACTGAGGAGTGTGCAAGTTTTTGCTGGACCAGACTAGCTAAGATGAGTGGGTGGGGCTGAGGCAGAGGTGTCACGTATCTTGCGTCACTAGGGTGTCCAACTGATATCAGCTTATATTTTGGGCAAGGCCTGCTGTCCTGGCAGCAGATAAGGGTAGAGGGGCATTGTTGATGTTTCTTCTGTTTTCTACAATTCCATTAATTGTTCTTTTTCTTCCTGGCCCTCGCTTTCATTGATAACCACCATGAGACGATGTGTCGCGCGAAAGATTCAGGTCGGTACTATAAAGATCAGGGGCCAGTTGTTGAAAGCATCGTTAGCTTAATGAGCTCGTTAGTGGTCATATTGTTAACTCTTCTAGCAAGTACAATATCGTAAATTTTGGTATTTTTGCTGAAAAAATGTGAGCAGCTTTTGCGAATTTTTTCAGCAAAACTATTTGCATATTTACCATAATAAATGATCAAAATTTTAACGATACGTTAACTAACAACATCGTTAGTTTTGAACAACTGGCCCCTGGTCAAAAGTCAAACAGGAGTATTTTTTTGTGTCCGGTATTTCTAAATGTATTTTGAAATTGCTTGGCAGAAATGTTAACCATCATGAGACGATGTGTCGCACCCAAGACCCTTATAATATGTATATTTTTGTGTCAGTATGTGATGTTGTTGATGGGCCCCAGGGAAGATTAGATAAACTAATTGGGTTACCCTCGTTAAATAAAGAATTTACTTACTTACTTACTTACTTACTTATCAGCCGCTAAGGTCAAGGTCATACTTAGATGTAAAAGCGTGTCCGGTCAATAACTTTTTTTTTTTTTTGTATTTCTGGATGGAATCTTTATACTTACTTTGCAGAAATGTTAACCATCATTAGACGACGTGTCACGCGCAAGACCCAGTTCCATACTCCAAGGTCAAGGTCATACTTAGAGGTCGAAGGTCAAAAAAGGATATTTTTTCGTGTCCGGTCAATAACTTTCTTATTCTTGGATGGATTTTGAAATTAGTTGGCAGAAATGTTAACCACAATGAGACGATGTGCCACGCGCAAGACTCAGTCAGGTTGGTATCTTAAAGGTCACTTAGATGTCAAATGTGACCGGCCCCGA
The DNA here is from genome assembly GCA_963580285.1 of Lucinisca nassula. Taxonomy (NCBI): domain Eukaryota; kingdom Metazoa; phylum Mollusca; class Bivalvia; order Lucinida; family Lucinidae; genus Lucinisca; species Lucinisca nassula. The sequence goes on from OY757018.1 coordinate 21,842,341, forward strand.
TAGCTCAGTTGGTAGAGTGTCCGCTCCGGGGAACGGGAGGTCTCGGGTTCGATCCCGGGCCGCGACATACCAAAGTCGTTAAAAATGGTACTAGCTGCTCCTCGCTTGGCACTCAGATTTACGGGGTAGAGCTAGGACTGGTCGATCCAGTGTCAGGATAATGTGACTGGGTGTTGTATCATGTAATGTGTCTGGGACATGATACTTCAGTGAGGCAGCACTATAAACGTGAGCATTGAGCTCCCTGTCGCAACCAGACACCGTCGTGATATGACTGAAAAATTGTTGAAAGCGACGTTAAACCCGAATTCACACACACACAGATGTCAAATGTCAACAAAGGATATTTTTTGTGTCCTATCAATAACTCTTTTTTCCTGGATGGCCAGGATGATTACTTTACAGAAGTGTTAACCATCATATGACAATGTGTCATGTGCAAGACTCAGGCCTTTATTTTTCTTATTTCTGCTCTAAAATATAGATTGCGGGTACTCGTTAGACTACGACTACACATAATCTATATTTTGAGCAGGAAAAAGAAAAATATCATAATTTTTCATCTTAAGTTTTCCATTTTTATGGCGGTAAAATTTACACTGTATTTATATAGATGTGTTTTCGTAATGTATCTTTGTCGAATTCGAAACATGTCGAATTCGATAAAGATCGATGACGTAGACAGATTGTACATGTATATATTTCATTTATTTTTCTGTATTCGACAATTTGATAAGCGCGGACACAAATAATCGAACACTCGGTTTCGTGAATTCGATGGCGTTGCATTTTAGTGTTTTTGAATTGTTTTGTCTTTCATGCTCTTTTTGAGCAAGCTAAGATAAAACAGGTCCAGTTATTCTAGAATTTCTTTCATTTTTTCTGTCTTCATAGTTTTCAAATTACTTCAACCGTTCATTGCAAAACCAGAGGTATTGTGAGACAAGACGATGCCATAGTATTTAGAGATATGACGATGACAGAGTATTGTGAGACAAGACGATATCATAGTATTTAGAGATATGACGATGACAGAGTATTGTGAGACAAGACGATGCCAGTGTATTGTGAGACAAGACGATGCCATAGTATTTAGAGATATGACGATGACAGAGTATTTTGAGACAAAACGATGCCAGTGTATTGTGAGACAAGACGATGCCATAGTATTTAGAGATATGACGATGACAGAGTATTGTGAGACAAGACGATGTCATAGTATTTAGAGATATGACGATGACAGAGTATTGTGAGACAAGACGATGCCAGTGTATTGTGAGACAAGATGGTGCCATAGTATTTAGAGATATGACGATGACAGAGTATTGTGAGACAAAACGATGCCAGTGTATTGTGAGACAAGACGATGTCATTAGTTTTGTGAGATGTGACGATGACAGAGTATTGTGAGACAAAACGATGCCAGAATATTGTGAGACAAGACGTTGCCATAGTATTTAGAGATATGACGATGACAGAGTATTGTGAGACACAACGATTCTATAGTATTTAGAGATGACGATGACAGAGTATTGTGAGACAAGACGACGCCATACAGTATTTAGAGATATGACAATGACAGAGGCTTGTGAGACAAGACGATGCCATACAGTATTTAGAGATATGACAATGACAGAGGATTGTGAGCCAAGACGATGCCATAGTATTTAGAGATATGACGATGACACAGTATTGTGAGACAAAACGATGCCAGTGTATTGTGAGACAAGACGATGCCAGAGTGTTTAGAGATATGACGATGACAGAGTATTGTGAGACAAGGCGATGCCATAGTATTTAGAGATATGATAATGACAGAGTATTGTGAGACAAGTCGATGTCAAAGTATTTAGAGATATGACAATGGCAGAGTATTGTGAGACAAAACGATGCCAGAGTATTTAGATATGACGATGCCAGAGTATTGTGAGACAAAGCGATGCCAGAGTATTTAGAGATATGACAATGACAGAGTATTGTGAGACAAGACGATGCCATAGTTTTTAGAGATATGACGATGCCAGAGTATTGTGAGACAAGGCGATGCCAGAGTATTGTGACCAAACATAAACAATATTCTTCAGTCACCCCGTCCACCAGAGCTTATATAATAGATTGGGGAGGATGGTACAGAGGTAAAACTGACCGGATATTGGAGAACCGTTAAACCATTAAGAAGGTCAGCCTGCCCAGGAAAAGTTGTGTGAGTCAGATCGTCCCGTAATTCCTAGCGGACGGCAGGGCTTGAGAATTCATTTTATCTCATTGTCGGGTAAAAGTCCCACAAGATCGGAAGTTAGCCCCTGCCGATCGAGTCTGGAGAAATAGATTAGGCTGCATGATGCTTCCACGCATATAAACACTATTGGTTTTATTGAGCTGCAGAGATTGAGATGCCATTTTAACTCAATGTCGGGTAAAAGTCCTACAAAACTGGAAGCAACGTCTCCAAAATGAACCAAATAGTGTTGACGGGGACTTTAAACCTCAAATAAAACAACAAGAACAACAATTACAAAACAAGATCGGAAGCAACGTCTCCAAAATGAAAAATGACCTTATTAGTGTTGGCTGGGACGTAAATCCTCAACGCACACAGAAAAGTTTTCTTAACATTATATAGATATTGATTACCAGTGTAGTCTTATCAGGATGAACTTTTTTCAAGACGTTGTCGTAACTTTTATGCCATGCCATAAAATGCAAATTATATTTTCATGTTTGTATTTGCACTTAACCCATTTATGCCTAGCGGTCCTTTTTGGGACCATGTCAAACAGTGCAGATCCTGATCAGACGGCGCAGTCCGACTAGCACTACCGCAGAACGCGGTGTCTGATTAGGGTCCACACTGTTTGCTTGAAGTACATACATTTTTGTAAAATTCGCCACAAACAAAAAGAAACCTGACACCCCTATAATTAGAAATGAAGCACTCCAAACTTACCAGGTGGAAGATTCCATTGTCATATAAGGGTAAAATGCAAATTATATTTTCATGCTAAGTACATGAACATGTATGTATGTAAAACTGATAATGTTGCATACTGTATATTTATCATCACGTGAACAAGTCCGTGAAATGAACACCCCCTAAACCCTACTTTATATAAAGAAAACTGGGGTTTACGGGGGTGGGGTATACATTATTTTCCTTATTTCTGCTCCAAGACATAGGTTGTGGGTACTCGTTAGAACCGCCTCATTGAGGCGGTTCTAACGAGCACCCTCAACCTATGTTTTGAACATTTATAACAAAAATATCAAGGATTTTCATCAGACAAGTAGCCATTTTGGAGGTGTGAAAAATGCACTATGTCGCACGAATGAGTTATCGTAATGTAAAGTAATATGCCTAAAGCCCGATAATCAAAGCACTAACAATACTGGTGGGTCGACTGTAGGCTGAAAAAATAGTCATGGACCTCGGTGGACACATTTATGTAACCACCGACCCAATGCTACACTTAGTGATGCTATTTATAGTAAAATGTTGTCATCATGGTCATAGCTGAGCGCGACTGAGCCTTAAAATATTTGCAAGATACAGTTTCATTCCTACAGCTATCCCTTATTTCAACAATTCTAGCTTTTACAAAAAGCTAGGTCTGCGCTAAGCACATATTACACATTAAGCAAACACGCCTATACAAATACATTGCCATCTTTATCGCCGCAAAAAGAAAATGAAAATTTTTATGATGAAAAATTGTGATATGTTTCTCTTTTCAGCTCAAAATATAGATTGTAGGTACTCGTTAGAACCGCCTCGTCGAGGCGGTTCTAACGAGTACCCACAATCTATATCTTAGAGTAGAAATAAGAAAAATAAGGTTTACCCCTACAAACCCCAGTTTTACTTTACTATATAAAAGTGGGGTTCGAGGGGGTCAAAATTATATAGGCGTGTTTTTGTGATGTACAGTTTCATTGCTACAGCTATATCCCTTATTTCAACAAGTTTGGCTTTTACAAAAAGCTAGGTCTTCGCTAAGCTCATATTACATGTGCATGTTTAGAGTTATAGCCCAGAAATGTATTTTATACAATTAACTGTCTTTGACAATATTCTAATATTGCCATCCTCCCGACTGACGTATAATGTCTAAAATGTCAAAGTTGCAAATGCTGTAATTTTGTCAAAAGTACTTGAATATTTTGTATTAGCCCGTACAAATATGATAGCAAAAATGGGCTTGTACAAATGTGATAGCAATTCTTTGCATGAACTCATTTTTGTGGGCCTCATTTTTGTGAAAGTTTATACTTGTTCTGGGTTGCTTTTTAATGACAGATTCTTTCTGTCATTCTTCGTCGTGCTGCATGTTTACAATTTTAACGTCCGAACTTCCGGCTTCCACTACTTTTGAAATATGACTCCGCGCAAATAGTCCGTTGTTTGTTGACTTTTCATGCTCGCTGACTCAAAACTAATTTCTCATGGCATTATTTCCGCATTTTGATTACATGTTTCGTTTCATTTGTAATCAAAATACAAAAATGATCTTTCTTAAATTACAAACAAAACGGGAAAAGTTAATTGAATATGCATAAGGAAAGTTCCCATTTTATACAGACGACCGCATAATGGGTCATTGGCGAATCTTGGAGGCGGCGTCTAACCACGGCCTTCCCTGCGGGCTTCACTGTTGTCGAAAGTTAGCCCATTTTTTCCCTAAATTAATTCCTATATTTCTAGCTGACGCCCCTTAATTTTGAACCGAGATTTCGAAATGAAATCTTCGTCAGATAAGTGATAATATTACATTCAGTACAAAATGGGTTATGATTAATTATATTTGTATCAATACGCCATTAAAGTACCTTTGTATATTTTTAGAAAAGAAAAAAAAAAAACAACAATATGTATAGAGCTACAATCAGTGCACACCATTTAAGAATCTAGATAAACTTTGAAAAATAAAGAAAATAGACCGTATAATAAGCTGTATTTAACTTTTGATTATCGGCCAAGCCGCTTTGTCTGGTCCTGACCCGCACACAACAGTTACAGGCCAGGTTAAGATTTTACCCCTTCAACCCACGAGTTTCTCCAGTTCACTCTTCAGTCACTGAATTTGTACGCGTCCATTCTACACATGTAAATTGGGTGTCTAGTCAATAGTCGTCAATAGCATGTCAAACAGCCGGCCTCGTTGGCTCAGTCGGATGCGCGTCTGACTGGTGATCAGGAGGACGCGGGTTCGACTCCCGCCGGGGTCGGCAACATTCTTTCGTGGAGATTGATCATGAAATCTTTTCTACGGTCATTCTCTCCCTTCCGCTGATTCAAGAAGGGCAGTTGTCAGTTTCTGGCGAAAGAATGTGCACTGTACTGGTTAACCGCTTACGTATAAGCCTGCCCAGGAAAGTGTGGATAGGTAAACTGACCGGCTCAAAAATGACCTAAATAGTGTTGACTGGGCCGTTAAACTCCAATCCAAACAAACAAAGCATGTCAAACCATGTAGAACCGAATGCGGTGTATCATTATGAGCCATCTCACCAGGTTCTACACTGTTTGCATCTGTAGGTATCTGTACTTGCTATAAAGGGCTGAAAGGGTACAGACTCATAACACTTACATGACCTAATTAAATGCGAAGTACGTGACGCTAGAAACTTCACCGTACGGTAGCGAGCCAGCAATAATAAACTCCTAACAGTTATCACTGTACAATTCTGTTGTATAGGTCTAAATAACTGAATATGTAAGCACAATGTTGTGATAAATAATTAGTCACATGCCGCAAAACTTCAAACATCGCACAAAAAGTGTTTTCCTTTATTGTAGCGCACGACATAAGGCAGGTTCTTGACTAAGCCGCGAAACACATCTCAGTCAACAAGTGTAAGCTTTTACAAGAAAGTTGCGGCTATGTGTTGCCATAAAACTGGCAACTATCTCAGCAGGCACATGCCGTAATTGTGACGTCACATCAACGTCGGTGCAACGTCTTGACGTTACATCGACGTTGATTTTACGCTGCCCTAGCGACGTGTGCCTTCTGGGTAGTCATTTGCATGTTGTTTTATTTATAATGTCCAAGTAAAATGAAGATGAAAGTGTTTAACAGCCGATTCACCTCAGTTTTGTGAACCAAACTAAAAATCAGCACTCCAGCGCCATTGTCCTTATCACTTAAGAAAGTAAATCTGAATTGCACGACCCGCAGAAAAGAGACCGAATCAAGTCTGTTGATTTTCTAAGAGTGCCCTAAAATCACCGTGTCATTCTGTCAGTCTGTCTGTCCGTCCGTAACCCGTTTGTGAAAATTGGTGATAGTGACTTGACCGCTTGGAATATTTAAACAATTTTTGTCATACTGAAAGATATCAATGAGATCTAACCAATGAACTTGCGAAATATTACATTCCATTTAGAATAGCCTCGCCGAGGCGAAAAATGTGAAAATTTTCGAACTGCCGTTGGGCCGATTGAAACCGTTGGGCCGATTGAAGTCAAATTTCATATGAAGCCTCTATGGGATGGGGGAAACCAAAATTTGCTCATGGGGTCCAGGTCACATGACGAAAATGGCAGCCAAGCCATATATGGTCTGTCTGTCTGTCCGTCCGTAACCCGTTTGTGAAAATTGGTGATAGTGACTTAACCGCTTGGAATATTTAAACAATTTTTGGCATACTGATAGATATCAATGAGATCTAACCAATGAACTTGCGAAGTATTACATTCCATTTAGTATAGCCTCGCCGAGGCGAAAAATGTGAAAATTTTCGAACTGCTTCTCCTCGGAAACCGTTGGGCCGATTGAAGTCAAATTTCATATGGGGCCTCTATGGGATGGGGGAAACCAAAATTTTCTCATGGGGTCCAGGTCACATGACCAAAATGACCACCAAGCAATGTATGGTAAAAACCCTTCAAAAATAGTCTTCTCCAGAACCACTGGGCAGATTTCCACGAAACTTGATAAATAGCATCTGGGACGTAGGCCCATCATAAATTGCTAAAATGGTGACCCTGGGTTGACCTTGACCTTCTTTGTGCCTAGGTCAAACTTTGGCACATATGCTTTTGTATTGGAAAAGTGAGAATGCATTTTATCCTGCAAACCATTCAGAATACAGTACTAAAGTATAAGATATATTTTTGCTCCTTACGATAAGGCGCATTGATTGGGGGAGCCGTTTTAGGTCCAGGTCACATGACCAAAATGGCCGCCATACCCATATATGGTTACACTCATAAAGCTAAAAGCATCCGGCGGGTCGTGCACTTCAGCTGAAGCACTGGTTTTTCACAGAATCTGTCATTTCAGTGCCTTTTGGCGCTTTGATTTCCTTCTTGTGAAAGCTTATACTTTTGTTGTATAAAACTGGAACGGTCAACCTGCAATGTGGGTAAAACATGGCCTCTACTTCCGTGTTAAACCCTACCTCTATAATATCTACACCAACGGGTGTAGACAATAAGAAGTTATTATTTTACTTTAAAAAGCAGTAGTTGAATATATTGCTTAGGGACATGTAAAATTATTTCATTGAAAAGTTTAACAATTTTTGTACACTTTAACGGGAAACCTGGGCACCTATTAGAGGTATTTGTCTGTACATAAAGCATAGATTCGTCATTCTATCTATTAAATGTTTTTCAGCCACATTGTGTCAGAATAAACAAGAGACATTTTACTTACTGATCGAATTAATTTTCATTACTTTTCATTGACTATAATTAATTAAAATGGCTGTTTTTGCACTAGCCCGTGTATATTGGGTCCGAGCTGTAACCTACCGGTCATATCAGCAAACAATGGCGTCTGTCCGTTCTCTTGGTCTGGCATTTTTAGATGCAAATGTCCAACATCATCACATGAACAAGTCTCTGAACGAAAACCCCGTAATCCACACTTTATATTAAGAACAATGGGGTTTATAGGGTGTATTATTTTTCTCATTCCTGTTTTAAACATAAATTGTAGGCCCTCGTTAAAACCGCCTTAATGAGGCACCCACAGTCTATGCTTGATTTTCTTATTTCTGGTCTAAATATAGATTGTTGGAGCTCTGCGTTACGATAACATACGCGTACGACATATTCATAACGAAAAAAAACACGTATACTAATACATTGTAAACTTAACCGCCGAAAAAATGAACATTTTAAGATGAAAAATTGTGACATTTTTCTTATTTCTACTCAAAATATAGATTGTGGGTACCCGTTAGAACCGCCTCATCGAGGCGGTTCTAACGGGTACCCACAATCTATATTTTAGAGCAGAAATAAGAGAAATAAGGTTTACCCCTGTAAACCCCAGTTTTACTATATGAAAGTGGGGTTCAAGGGGGTCAAAATTATATAGGCTTGTTTTCGTGATGGTACGTTTTCACATCTCCAAAATGGCTACTTTTCTGATGAATATGTTCTAGAAAAGGGTTAGCCTTTGGAAGCAAGGAATACACCACAGAACAGGAAAATATGGAGTGTGCATGTTTTCCTGCAATATTTGTCTTATTTATGTTGCAAACATAGATTGTGGGTGCTCACAACTTATGTCTTGGAACAGAAATAAGAAACATATCTATACCCCCGTAAACCCCAGTTTTCTCTGTATAAAATCTGATTTAGGGTGAGTTCACGGTTTGACGGACTAATTCACGTGATGGGTTCTAACGAATACCCTCAATCTATGTTATTGAGCAAAAACAAGGAAAATAATAAATACCTCGGTGAACCTCAAATTGTATACATGAAAAGGGGTTAAAATGGCTGTTAATTATACAGACTTGTCTGGCTCGGCAGAAGTTTTCCATTTCGCAAACACGCCTATACAAATATATTGCCACCTTTATCGCCGAAAAAATGAAAATTTTATGATGGAAAATTGTGATATTTTTCTTATTTCTGTTCAAAATATAGATTGTGGGCACTCGTTAGAACCGCCTCATCGAGGCGGTTCTAACGAGTACCCACAATCTATATTTTAGAGCAGAAATAAGAAAATGATATTTTTCTTATTTCTGCTCTAAAATATAGATTGTGGGTACTCGTTAGAACTGCCTCGATATTTTTCTTATTTCTGCTCTAAAATATAGATTGTGGGCACTCGTTAGAACCGCCTCATCGAGGCAGTTCTAACGAGTACCCACAATCAATATTTTAGAGCAGAAATAAGAAAAATAAGGTATACCCCCGGAAACCCCAGTTTTACTATATAAAAGTGGGGTTCAAGGGGTCAAAATTATATAGGCGTGTTTTCGTGATGGGTTCTGTTCTGTAGTCATTGCTTTACAGACCCTCTCTTGGTCCACTACCTGTATGACAGCCTGAATACCCCAAGTGTATTTTATCTCAATGCTGGATTCTTTAATAAACGGTCATTAGGATGTTATGTAATCGAAAAATGTGTCTTTAACCTGATGACAGACTGTCATATAAAATCCATAAATTCCCGAGGTCAGTTGTTCAAAACTAACGACGTCGTTAGTTAACGAATCGTTAAACCTTGGATCATTTAATACGGCAAGTATGCTTATATTTTTGCTGGAAAAATGTGAGCAGCTTTTGCCGTATTTTTTTCAGCAAAAATACCAAAATTTTAGATATTGTATTTGCTAGAAGAGTTAACATTATGACCACTAACAAGTTCGTTAAGCTAACAATGCTTTGAACAACTGGGCACAGTACTTTAAGCAAAGAAAATAATGCCTGGCATTATATGTGAATTGTCTGCTCTTGCTAATTAATTAAAAAATATCAGGCTGCAGCCGTTTGAGAGTTAATGACGATTTCTCTCAGAAGCCTACGTAAGCTACTCGGGTCTCTCCCTCTCTCTGTTTACTAGAAACTATGACGTCACCGTTACCTGGAATTCGTACCGACGCTATCTTTTCTTTTAGAGGGAAACCCTATTGACAAGGGAGGTATTTTTTTTGAAAGAGTTACATCCCCTGAAAATATACACATTCTTCTTACAATCCATGTATTAAAGTACCAATGACGTCGCTCCATTTTTTGAGTGATGCCACCTGAATAAGATTTAAATCCGATTTTCTATGCTTGTTTTCTTATAGAATTAACTTCCACACGCCTCTTTAGACAGCAAACAATTAGACATTAACATTAAGGCTTGAAATCAAAATGTAGTTATTGATGTTATCAAAATTTTAATATTGGCCTGCTCAACGAAAATCGGCTAAATATTACGTATGACCAGACGATAATAATCTGGCCCCCTGTATTCATTTGATATAGAGACTACCAGGTTCGTGTATTTTGATATCAACTTTATCAGGCCAGGCGATTGGATCGATTCTATATGCGAGCGATTCTACATGCTCGGAGCGTTCTACATGCATTTCCGAAGCGAGCCTGATAAACTTGATATCAAATGACAGGAATATGGTATTCTATTTATCAGTTTTTCCCCTTGTACACTCTTCGGTCAGTTATCGACTGTCCTCCGTGTGTCCCAACATTCCGGCGCGCAATAATCGGCCCATATATCAGCTGGCCGTATTTTTTCCTATCATATTTGTTTTTAGAAGTAATTTATCGATTATTTTCCAGAAATAATAACATTTTGTCAATTTTTCCAGTTATCCGGTTCATTCATAAAAGTACAGTGTCCAGTTGGCCTGATAAAGCTCACTTTTCCTGAGATAGCATATATTTATCAGGTCAATGTATTGCAGTGCAATTAATATAGGGGGTAATTGATAAATATAGATCAGTCAGTCCAAGCCAGATCAGAATCAAACCTCTTCTACCAGATGCACATACTTTCCCCATTACCTGGTTACGATGATGAGAATACTTCTCCCCCCTTTTTGGTGGTTCATTTTAAGTTACGTTTGTCCTTCCAGTTTAATGTTTATCATTTTGGTGACGCTGATTCTTTCCCCCTTATGTTATGCGGCGTCTGATCTGAGTCTGCACTGTTTGGCAAGGTACCCGTTTTGGGGTTTCCGGTACAAAATGGGTTTGACTCCTCACCCTGTCGTAACCAATTTCAAAAATGGAAGAGTCCATATCAAAAACGTGAGAGTGAAAGGACTTCTTTATGTTTTGGGGTCGATTGTTTATCATTCGGCCCAAAGTTATAAGGACAAAACCTCTATTAATGCTGACGTCCACGTGACTATCACTGATTTGTAGGTAATCCATTTAACTTATTTATAGAGTTTTATCGCAGTGGGGTCATCGTGCTTGCGTAAAATGGTTCTCTGTAGAACATGGGTTGGGCATGGCAAACAGTGTAGACCCAGATCAGACGCCGCAGAACGCGGCGCCTGATCAGGGTCTACCCAGTTTGCTTACAGTACAATACTTTAAGGGTTAAGCGAAAATGTTTAAGTCTACGTTCAGGCCCATTTTCCCAATCTACTCTCAGAGACAATCGACCAACCAGTACTCTCAGTGCTTTGATTTTGTTTGTACTAAAGCTGAAAAATATAAAGCACTGACAGTACTGGTAGGTCGATTGTCTGTGAGTGTAGACTGAAAAAAGGTCCTGAACAGGAACTTAGATTGTTTTGTTTAATCCTTAAATTGTTGTACTGTATTCCAGATCAGGTGCCGCGTTCCAGACTGTTGGGCCTAAACTGTTGGGCAATGTCCCAACACATGATCCGATTCAATGTTTTACAATAAGCCTTCTTTTACACTGCACTATGACGTCACAACGACAAGCATAGTCCGGCCTTTTCTGTACCGTTAACTGGATTTCCTATAAATCGGTGATTGTTACGAGGACATCAGCACTGAAATGCTTCTGTGCTTAGTATTAGTAACACTGGGTATATTGACAAAACATCAACCAAAAACTGTCACCTTGTTCACATAGAATTCAATATATTGAAATGATATTGAGCCATATTAAAATTCATGGCACTTTGCTTAGATGAAATTGATACTGGTTTAGGAACAAATCCCATAAAACCGCCCAGATTGCAGAACATTAATATCGCTCGATGGTTTTAACCCGTTTTCAACTAAATGTAATCGTCCTCGCTATGTGCACAGCAGGAGTCCATTTCGAAATTGAGGGGTGTCCGGTTGAGTTCGTTACCGAAATTGAAGGTGAAGACGCTTGAGCACTTTGCAACCAGTGGAAGCCCAGATCAGACGCCGCGTTTCGCGGCGTCTGATCTGGGCATCACTGCTTGCAAGTGATCGACGGGGGTGACAAGACAGAAATGGGTCAAGAAGTAGGCCATAAGCAGAAAGAGATTAACTCTCTGTAGAAATGACTTTTCTTTGTTGATCCTAGCTCATTGACGTCATCGTTGCCCGGACAACGGCGTTTAGAACAATTTTGTTTCTATGTGTAATGTTTGTTATTCATTACGTTTTTGTCATTTAGTCTGATCTGATGCCATTTCGCTGAACCCAATTCTTCTTTTGGACAGCTATGGCAAAAATGCTTCAGACAAATGAGAATAAAAACCAGCTATTCCAAGAAATGAGCATTCGATTATCGCAAATTATCGCGCGGTTTAATTTACTGTCAGTCGACAAAAGAAAAGAAGAAAAAAAAAATACAGCCCATATCAATTCCGCGATAACAAATCCTTGTAATTCCTCGCTCTATATCATTGGGAAAAGTGTGA
>OY757018.1:21859916-21906671 GCA_963580285.1 Lucinisca nassula
AACCATTTGACCCATATTCAAACTTGACCGAGATATTGTCATGATGATCATTCTGAGCAAGTTTAATGATGATTGGACCATAACTGTGCCCTCTAGTGTGTTCACAAGGTTTTTCTATGATTTGACCTACTGACCTACTTTTTGACCCAACATGACCCATATTCAAACTTGACTGAGATATTGTCAGGATGATTATTCTGAGCAAGTTTGATGATGATTGGACCATAACTGTGCCCTCTAGAGTGTTCACAAGGTTTTTCTATGAATTGACCTACTGACCTACTTTTTGACCCGACATGACCCATATTCAAACTTGACCGAGATATTGTCACAATGATCATTCTGAGCAAGTTTGATGATAATTGAACCATAACTGTGCCCTCTAGAGTGTTCACAAGGACTATCTATGGTTTGACCTACTGACCTACTTTTTGATCCTACATGATCCATATTCGAACCTGACCGAGATATTGTCATGATAATTATTCTGAGCAAGTTTGATGATGATTGGACCAAAACTGTGCCCTCTAGAGTGTTCACAAGGTTTTTCTATGATTTGACCTACTGACCTACTTTTTCACCCGACATGACCCATATTCGAACTTGACCGAGATATTGTCATGATGATCATTCTGAGCAAGTTTGATGATGATTGGACCAAAACTGTGGCCTCTAGTTTGTTCACAAGAAAAAGTTTACGCACGACGGACGACGGACGACGGACGACGCACGACGACGCCGGACATCTTACGGTCACAAAAGCTCACCATGACCTTCGGTCAGGTGAGCTAAAAAAAACAAAAAAAAAAAAAAAAACGAATACCAAATATCAATGTTTTAAAAAGAAAATGTTTTTACCATCGCGAACCTCAGTTTTCTACTTAAATTGATGTTTTAAAGGTACACATTACCATAACATACTCGTGCGACACAATGTATTTTATCACAACTCAAAAATGGCTACTTTTCTGATGAAAATCCGTGATATTTCCCTTAATTCTATTGCAAACATAGGTCGTGTTTGCTCGTTAGAACCGCCTCTTTGATTTGTTTGATTGAGGTTAAGGTCCCCGTCAACACTGTAAAGGTCATTTTGGAGACGTTGCTTCCAATTTTGTAGGCCCTTTACCCGAAATTGAGATGAAATCACATCTCAAGCCCTGCCGCCCAATGAAACCAACAGGGTTTATAAGTTTGGACGGTCGGACTCGCAACGCATTGCGTGGGCAGGCTAAGATCCCCATAGCGGTTTACCAGTACTCGTGTCCGGGTCGGTTTCAGCTCTGCGTGGAAGCATCATGCAACCCATCTATTTCTTCAAGCCCCGATGGGCGGGGCCGATCATAGTGGATTATAAGAATCTTATATGGGTGTGAGGGGTGGATTGAAAAACCCGTCCCAAGGGTCACTGTCCGGCATCACGAGGCTTGCCGAGTGATGCCGGACAGTGATCCCGAGGGACGGATTTTTCTATCCGCCCCTCACGCCCATATCCCAAGGGTCACTGTCCGGCATCACGAGGCTTGCCGAGTGATGCCGGACAGTGATCCCGAGGGACGGATTTTTCTATCCGCCCCTCACGCCCATATAGAATTCTTTTTCTTGCATACCTTCCATTTCTTAGCGCGGTTTTTTACTGGTGCAGTTACTTCGGGTAACGACGTCCGCCATATTGTGATGGCAGTACAGGAATGTTTAGTGACGTGACGTAACGTGCTGTGACGTAAACCTTAACGACAGCGCATTAGAGGTCGTAATCAACCAGTGCATTTATCAAACACGCGATTATATTCGATTTTGGGTCGGAACACCAGGGTAAGAACATACATTTCTATCCCAGGGTAAAATCACGGATTTGCTGGTCTGGTGTGCAAGAACATTGATTCCACTGGAGAAATTTGAAAATATTTTTAGGGTCAATGAGGGCCTAATTGGCCGAAACTAGCTATTCTGGCCCAGAAGAAAATTGTACACTCTACGGTTTTCAGTTTTCTGTTGCCCTTGCTTCCAAAGGAAGGTGAATTTGGTGTGATTTTCGTTTTTCGTTTTTCGATATTCATTTTCAGGTGAAGTTGGTTTGATTTTCGTTTTTCGTTTTTCGATATTCATTTTCAGGTAAAGTTGGTTTGATTTTCGTTTTTCATTTTTCGATATTCATTTTCAGGTGAAGTTAGTTTGATTTTCGTTTTTCGATATTCATTTGCAGGGGAATTTGTTTTGATTTTCGTTTTTCGTTTTTCGATATTCGAATTGAGGCCGAATATCGTACATTTTGACATTCAAAATCCTAGTTTGACATTCGATTTGGCGAAGAAAATCGTAGTTTGACATTCAAAATCCTAGTTTGACATTCGATTTGGCGAAGAAAATCGTAGTTTGACATTCAAAATCCTAGTTTGACATTCGATTTGGCGAAGAAAATCGTAGTTTGACATTCAAAATCCAAGTTTGACATTCGATTTGGCGAAGAAAATCGTAGTTTGACATTCAAAGTCCTAGTTTGACATTCGATTTGGCGAAGAAAATCGTAGTTTGACATTCAAAGTCCTAGTTTGACATTCGATTTGGCGAAGAAAATCGTAGTTTGACATTCAAAGTCCTAGTTTGACATTCGATTTGGCGAAGAAAATCGTAGTTTGACATTCAAAATCCCAGTTTGACATTCGATTTGGCGAAGAAAATCGTAGTTTGACATTCAAAATCCCAGTTTGACATTCGATTTGGCGAAGAAAATCGTAGTTTGACATTCAAAATCCCAGTTTGACATTCGATTTGGCGAAGAAAATCGTAGTTTGACATTCAAAATCCCAGTTTGACATTCGATTTGGCGAAGAAAATCGTAGTTTGACATTAAAAATCCCAGTTTGACATTCGATTTGGCGAAGAAAATCGTAGTTTGACATTCAAAATCCCAGTTTGACATTCGATTTGGCGAAGAAAATCGTAGTTTGACATTCAAAATCCCAGTTTGACATTCGATTTGGCGAAGAAAATCGTAGTTTGACATTCAAAATCCCAGTTTGACATTCGATTTGGCGAAGAAAATCGTAGTTTGACATTCAAAATCCCAGTTTGACATTCGATTTGGCGAAGAAAATCGTAGTTTGACATTCAAAATCCCAGTTTGACATTCGATTTGGCGAAGAAAATCGTAGTTTGACATTCAAAATCCCAGTTTGACATTCGATTTGGCGAAGAAAATCGTAGTTTGACATTCAAAATCCCAGTTTGACATTCGATTTGGCGAAGAAAATCGTAGTTTGACATTCAAAATCCCAGTTTGACATTCGATTTGGCGAAGAAAATCGTAGTTTGACATTCAAAATCCCAGTTTGACATTCGATTTGGCGAAGAAAATCGTAGTTTGACATTCAAAATCCCAGTTTGACATTCGATTTGGCGAAGAAAATCGTAGTTTGACATTCAAAATCCCAGTTTGACATTCGATTTGGCGAAGAAAATCGTAGTTTGACATTCAAAATCCCAGTTTGACATTCGATTTGGCGAAGAAAATCGTAGTTTGACATTCAAAATCCCAGTTTGACATTCGATTTGGCGAAGAAAATCGTAGTTTGACATTCAAAATCCCAGTTTGACATTCGATTTGGCGAAGAAAATCGTAGTTTGACATTCAAAATCCCAGTTTGACATTCGATTTGGCGAAGAAAATCGTAGTTTGACATTCAAAATCCCAGTTTGACATTCGATTTGGCGAAGAAAATCGTAGTTTGACATTCAAAATCCCAGTTTGACATTCGATTTGGCGAAGAAAATCGTAGTTTGACATTCAAAATCCCAGTTTGACATTCGATTTGGCGAAGAAAATCGTAGTTTGACATTCAAAATCCCAGTTTGACATTCGATTTGGCGAAGAAAATCGTAGTTTGACATTCAAAATCCCAGTTTGACATTCGATTTGGCGAAGAAAATCGTAGTTTGACATTCAAAATCCCAGTTTGACATTCGATTTGGCGAAGAAAATCGTAGTTTGACATTCAAAATCCCAGTTTGACATTCGATTTGGCGAAGAAAATCGTAGTTTGACATTCAAAATCCCAGTTTGACATTCGATTTGGCGAAGAAAATCGTAGTTTGACATTCAAAATCCCAGTTTGACATTCGATTTGGCGAAGAAAATCGTAGTTTGACATTCAAAATCCCAGTTTGACATTCGATTTGGCGAAGAAAATCGTAGTTTGAC
Organism: Lucinisca nassula; assembly: GCA_963580285.1. Classification (NCBI taxonomy): domain Eukaryota; kingdom Metazoa; phylum Mollusca; class Bivalvia; order Lucinida; family Lucinidae; genus Lucinisca; species Lucinisca nassula. The sequence goes on from OY757018.1 coordinate 21,864,118, forward strand.
ATTCAAAATCCCAGTTTGACATTCGATTTGGCGAAGAAAATCGTAGTTTGACATTCAAAATCCCAGTTTGACATTCGATTTGGCGAAGAAAATCGTAGTTTGACATTCAAAATCCCAGTTTGACATTCGATTTGGCGAAGAAAATCGTAGTTTGACATTCAAAATCCCAGTTTGACATTCGATTTGGCGAAGAAAATCGTAGTTTGACATTCAAAATCCCAGTTTGACATTCGATTTGGCGAAGAAAATCGTAGTTTGACATTCAAAATCCCAGTTTGACATTCGATTTGGCGAAGAAAATCGTAGTTTGACATTCAAAATCCCAGTTTGACATTCGATTTGGCGAAGAAAATCGTAGTTTGACATTCAAAATCCCAGTTTGACATTCGATTTGGCGAAGAAAATCGTAGTTTGACATTCAAAATCCCAGTTTGACATTCGATTTGGCGAAGAAAATCGTAGTTTGACATTCAAAATCCCAGTTTGACATTCGATTTGGCGAAGAAAATCGTAGTTTGACATTCAAAATCCCAGTTTGACATTCGATTTGGCGAAGAAAATCGTAGTTTGACATTCAAAATCCCAGTTTGACATTCGATTTGGCGAAGAAAATCGTAGTTTGACATTCAAAATCCCAGTTTGACATTCGATTTGGCGAAGAAAATCGTAGTTTGACATTCAAAATCCCAGTTTGACATTCGATTTGGCGAAGAAAATCGTAGTTTGACATTCAAAATCCCAGTTTGACATTCGATTTGGCGAAGAAAATCGTAGTTTGACATTCAAAATCCCAGTTTGACATTCGATTTGGCGAAGAAAATCGTAGTTTGACATTCAAAATCCCAGTTTGACATTCGATTTGGCGAAGAAAATCGTAGTTTGACATTCAAAATCCCAGTTTGACATTCGATTTGGCGAAGAAAATCGTAGTTTGACATTCAAAATCCCAGTTTGACATTCGATTTGGCGAAGAAAATCGTAGTTTGACATTCAAAATCCCAGTTTGACATTCGATTTGGCGAAGAAAATCGTAGTTTGACATTCAAAATCCCAGTTTGACATTCGATTTGGCGAAGAAAATCGTAGTTTGACATTCAAAATCCCAGTTTGACATTCGATTTGGCGAAGAAAATCGTAGTTTGACATTCAAAATCCCAGTTTGACATTCGATTTGGCGAAGAAAATCGTAGTTTGACATTCAAAATCCCAGTTTGACATTCGATTTGGCGAAGAAAATCGTAGTTTGACATTCAAAATCCCAGTTTGACATTCGATTTGGCGAAGAAAATCGTAGTTTGACATTCAAAATCCCAGTTTGACATTCGATTTGGCGAAGAAAATCGTAGTTTGACATTCAAAATCCCAGTTTGACATTCGATTTGGCGAAGAAAATCGTAGTTTGACATTCAAAATCCCAGTTTGACATTCGATTTGGCGAAGAAAATCGTAGTTTGACATTCAAAATCCCAGTTTGACATTCGATTTGGCGAAGAAAATCGTAGTTTGACATTCAAAATCCCAGTTTGACATTCGATTTGGCGAAGAAAATCGTAGTTTGACATTCAAAATCCCAGTTTGACATTCGATTTGGCGAAGAAAATCGTAGTTTGACATTCAAAATCCTAGTTTGACATTCTATTTGGCTGTACTGGGCCCCTTTGAGCGTGACCTTGATCCCCAAGGTCAAAGGTCAAAAAGTAGGACATGGGCATATCTTCTAAACCGTTGGGAGTTACACAATCTGAAACTTGGTCATTGGATGGTCCTTGGAATTTAGAGTGTACTGGGCCCCTTTGAGCGTGACCTTGATCCTCAAGGTCAAAGGTCAAAAAGTAGTACATGGTCATATCTTCTAAACCGTTGGAATAACACTTCTGAAACTTGGTCATTGGATGGTCCTTGGAATGTAGAATGTACTGGGCCCCTTTGAGTGCATGCTTGGCACCAAGGTCAAAGGTCAAAAAGTAGGACATGGTCATATCTTCTAAACCGTTGGCGTTACACTTTTGAAATTTGGTCATTGGATAGTCCTTGAAATGTAGGGTGTACTGGGCCCCTTTGAGTATGACTTTGACCCCCAAGGTCAAAGGTCAACAACTAGGACATGTTGATATCTTCTAAACCGTTGGAGTTACACTCCTGAAACTTGGTCATTAGATGGTCCTTAGAATGTCGAGTGTACTGGGCCCTTTTGAGTGTGACTTTGATCTCCAAAGTCACGGGTCAAAAAGGAGAACATGGTCATATCTTCTTAACCGGTGGAGTTACACTTCTGAAACTTGGCCATTGGATTGTCATTGGAATGTATGGTGTACTGGGCCCCTTTAAGTGTGACCTTGACCCCCAAGGTCAAAGGTAAAAAAGCTGGCCATGGTCAGATCTTCTAAACCTTTGGAGTTACAATTCTGAAACTTGGTCATTGGATGGTCTTTGGAATTCGGAGTGTAGTATCCAAATTATGATTTGACCCCCTAGGGTTATGTAGAGCCGATCGTCCGCTTCAAAAGGGCGAAAATTGTGTTTTGTATTTAACAGAGAGAGAGAGAGAGAGAGAGAGAGAGAGAGAGAGAGAGAGAGAGAGAGAGAGTTCAACAAGTATAGTAACGTAACAACACAAAGGGCACACTCAAATGAGTCGCCCTCGTCCACCGGGGACTGAAGAAATAGATGAGCTACATGATGCTCCCACGCAGAGCTGAATCCGACCGCATACGAATACTGGTAAACCGCTTAGACGATCTAAGCCTGCCCAGGCAAAGCGGTACGGACCATGCTTATAAACATCGGACGACAGGCTTTTAGACGTCATTTTATCTCAATGTCGGGTAAAACTCACACAAAATCGGAAACAACGCCTCCAAAATGACCTATATTAAGTCCCCACCCATCGAGGCTTAAAGAAATATATGGGCTGCACGATGCTTCCACGCAGAGCTGATCGCGACCGAACATTAGTACTGGTAATCTGCTTAGAAGGCCTAAGCCTGCCCAGGAAAACTGCTGCGAGTCGGCCCGACCATGCATATAAACCCTTTTGGTTTTATATGACGGCAGGGATTGAGAAGTCATTTCATCTCAATTTTGGGTAGAAGTCTCACAAAATGGGAAGCAACGTCTTCAAAATGACCTAAATAGTGTTGACGGGGACGTTAAACCTCAAATCAAGCACAATGACCTATACAGTGTTGACGGGGACGTTAAACCTCAAATCAAACAAAACAAAACACTCCAATGCGGTGTCTGATTATGCTCGTTGATTATAGATGATTTTCTAGTGTTCGTTCGAACCAGACTTTTTGTCTGAATCCTTGACCAACGTCTAAGCAACGTCGCATCAACATGAACACGAATACGACGCTGCAAAGAAGATAAAGTTTTAACTTGACAAATTCATATATTTAAGGTCAATGTCACCCAAATCAAATAAAATATTTTAAGTGGCAATGATATATCGAACCAAGTTCGACCAAATTTCATCTAAGGCGGTCCATAAAGTATGTTCTATAAAAAGTCTATCCTTTGAAATCAAGGAAGACATCGCAGAACTGAAATTATCATCACGAAAGCACGCCTATATAATTTTGACCCCCTTGAACCACACTTTTATACAGCAAAACTGGGGTATATAGGGTTAAACGCTATTTTTTCTTATTTATGATAAAAAAAACCTTAGATTCTGGGTACTCGATAGAACCGCCCCATCGAGTCGGTTTTATCGAGTCCCCGCAATCTAGGTTTCGAGCAGAAATAAGAAAAATATCAGAATTTTCAAAAGAAAAGTTATTTCTTTTGGATTTAAATTTCCAATACATTTAGACAGGGCCTGTTTTCGTAATGGAAGTGTGTATGTTTCCTTGGGCAGACTAGCCATTTAGGCCTCATAAGTGACCCTCCGATATATTAAACATTCAACAGTGGCAACAATGATCCCAAAGGACGAGAAAATATAAATTACGCTATGATGTAGGATAGGGTGACTTTTTTACGTCTGCCTTAACACCAGCTGCAGTGACGTACTATATAAAGATTATCATACGCATTTTTTTCATATTATACCCCATATGAGCTCGAGGGTTGATGTGGGGTATGATATGCAATATGCCTTTTCGCAATACGAAAACACCCCTCTTACCCCCCTTGAACCTTAGGTTTACATAGGTAAAACCATGGGGGTTACAGGAGTATACATTATTTCTTCTTTTCTTATTTCTCCTCTAAATCAGAGATTGTGGGTACTCGATAGAGCACCTCGTCGAGGCGTTCTATCGAACCCCGCAATCTATGTTTTGAGAAGAAATAAAACAAAAATATTACGCCGAAAAAAAATGACAACACACATCTTTTATACAGCATCTCATTTAGAGGTTGGCCTGACGTTGCATCGACGTTGCAGTGTGGTTATGTAGGTCGCGATCCAATTTCAACAAAAATACAACGTCTCTACAACGTCGCATTCTGACCTTGAACTGACATCGCAGTTACAACGTTGTATCGATGTTGTGTTGTGTTGTGTTGCGACCTAAATACAAACAAATACCAATGTTGATCCGATGTCAGGCGTTTGCTTGGAAAATATCCTAAATCATTAAAATAGTGTTATTTGGCCATTAAATCTAAATTTAAACAAAAATAATTAAATGGAGGCCTCGCTTATGTGGTCCGGCCTCGGTAGCTCAGTCGGGTGCGCGTCTGACTGGCGATGAGGAGGACGTTGGTTCGATTCTAGCCGGGGTCTACAGCATTCTTTCGTGGAAATTGATCATGAAATATTTTATACCGCCATTATCTCCCTTTCGCTGATTCAAGAAGGGCAGTTGTCAATTCTCGTTCTGGCGAAAGAATGTCCTCACGGACTACGCTCCAGGTTAGTTCACTGCAGAGGAGTCAAGATATTCACCAAAGGACTAGTACGGACTCCGTCTCGTTTAAATTCAATGGAAACTTCACCTCAGATGAGGCTTAAGTTGAGTTCAGTGGAAACTTTGCCTCTGGTGAGTTCTCTGGAGACTTCGCCTTAGGCAAGTATCTTATGTGTTCATGTCAAGTGAGTAAGTTCGCTCTATCAAGCAGAGGTGGGGAGGACATAATTTTGGTGCGAATTCCGTTTGCATCGGTGTTGGCGTCAGTGAACCCTGTGTTAACCAATGTGAAGCCTGCATGGTGGCATTGCTGTGTTGAAGGATTTCATTTTAAAGGAAAAAGTCCCAAAACTGTAACTTTTGAGTAAAACACACTGTTTTCTCCGTTTCGCTAGATCCGCCTTCTAATATAGATAAATTACAGTTAAAGGCAACGTTGAGAACGTCCTGGCGTTTTTCTCCGTCATCGGCATCGGTATCCGTATTCTGTATTGGTGTAAAATGTCTAAGAAAGAAATGATGGATTTTGATCAAATTTTGCATATGAATTGATATTGACAATGTCTAGCTTGGGATTGTTACACTGCTTTTCGCGTCAATTTTCAACAGAGTTATGGCCTTAGAATGATGCCAGAAAATGATTTCCGCTCAACATATATCTTAAGAAAGAAATGATTGATTTTAATCAGATTTTGCATAAGAATTGATATCGACAACCTCTAGCTTGGGATTGTTACACAGCTTTTAGCGTCAATTTTCAAAAGAGTTACGGCCCTTGAAGGATGCCAGAAAGTTGTTTCCATTTGATATCTTAAGAAAGAAATGATAGATTTTGATAAAATTTTGCATATGAATTGATGCTTGGGATTGTTACAGGGCTTTTGCGTTAATTTTCAACAGAGTTATGGCCCTTGAATGATGCCAGAAAATGGTTTCCACTCAATATCATAAGAAAGAAATGATTAATTTTGATCATATTTGGTATATGAATTTATATTAACAAGATCTAACTTGGGATTGTTAAGCGGCATTTTGCATCTATTTTCAGCAGAATTATGGTCCTTGAATGACATCAAATATTTACTTCAGTACAATATTTTGAGAAAGAAATGATGAATTTTGATCGAAATTTGTATGTGAATTTATATTGACAAAATATAGCTTGGGAATGGCCCATGAATTATGTCAGAAATTTGTTTCCGCTCAATATCTTGAAAACACATTAATGGATTTTCATCAATTTTTGCATATGAACTGATATTGACAACCTCTAGCTTGGGGTTATTACACAGCTCAATTTTGCGTCAATTTTCAACAGCGTTATGGTCCTTGCCCGATGCCAGAAAGTCTAATTAATTTTGATCATATTTATATGTGAATTTATATCAACAAGAGTTAGCTTTGGATTGTCATGCCAAATTTTGTCTCTATTTTTAACAGAGTTATGACCCCTGAATGGCATCAAAAATTCGTTTCTGCTCGATATCTTGAGAAAAGAAATGATGAATTTTGATCTAATTTGGTATGTGAATTGATGTTGACCAAATATAGCTTGGGATTTTTACATGCCATTGTACTATTGCGGGGGGGGGGTTTAGTAAGCCCTGCTTACTGACATCTAGTTGGTCCTGAAGCGCTCACCTAACAGCTCAAGATCTGAAGGGGTAAGGGACACCCTGGGATCCCAAGATCCATGTCTCTTGGTCATGAATCGCTCACCAGAAGAAGAAGAAGAAGAAGAAGAAGAAAGTTGTAAAACTAGATATTATGCAATTGATGAAATGAGGGAGTGGGGCATGCCCCCGTTGTACACTCTAGGGTCCAAAGATCCATGCCTCTAAATGGCCCTTATCATAATGAACAAGAATATATATGGTTTATGGGTGGGTATCTGAACGGTTTCAGAGATATTAAGCATTTTACCATATATGGGCATGGCGGCAATCTTGGTCATGTGACCTGGACCCAAAATGGTCTCCGGATTAAATGTCCCTTATCATAAGGAACAAGAATATATATGGCTTATGGGTGGGGATCTGAACCGTTTCCGAGATATTAAGCATTTTACCATATATGGGCACGGCAGCCATCTTGGTCATGTGACTTGGACCAAAAATGGCCCCCACTAAATGCTCCTTATCATAAGGAGCCAGAAAATATATGGTTTAGGGGTGGTATTCTAAACCGTTTGTAAGATATCATGCATTTTCACTATTTCCCATATAAATGCCTATGTGACCAAATTTGGCGTTGGCAAAAATAGGTCAAGGTCATCCCAGGGTCACCATTTATGCAATTTATAATGGGCCAATGTTCCACATGCTACATACCAAGTCTAATGCAAATCGGCCCAGTGGTTCCGGAGAAGAAGCTTTTAGAAGGTTTTTTTTACCATATATTGGCATGGCGGTCATCTTGGTCGTGTGACCTGGACCAAAAATGCAAACTTTCGTTCCCCCACCCCATGGAGGCTCCACATGTTCCAGAGGAGAAGACGCTTGAAAATGTGAACACACATACACACACGACACAAGACAGACAGACAAACTCTGGCCACCCTGTAAGCTTACCATTGAGCCTTCGGCTCAGGTGAGCTAATAAATGGTTCATATGTGGGGATCTGAACGGTTTCTGAGATATTAAGCATTTTACCATATATGGTCACGGCGGCCATCTTGGTCATGTGACCTGGACCAAAAATGGTCCCCCCACTAAATGCCCTTTTTCACAAGGAACAAGTATATATATGGTTGGTTGGTGGGGATCTGAAAGGTTTCCAAGATATTAAGCATTTTACCTTATATGGAAATGGCGGCCACCTTGGTCATGTGACCTGGGACAAAAATGGTCCCCGGACTAAATGCCCGTTATCTTAAGGAGCAAGAACATGTATGGTTTGGGAGTGGTATTCTGAACCGTTTGTAAGATATAATGCATTTTCACTTTTTCCTATACAAATGCCTATGTGACTAAACTTGACCTTAGCATAAAATAGGTCAAGGTCGACCCAGGTCAACATTTTAACAATTTATGATGGGCCTACGTCTTAGATAATACTTACCAAGTTTCATGAAAATCGGCATAGCGGTTATGGAGATTTTAAGGGTGTTTTACCATATATGATTATGGCGGCTATCTTGGTCATGTGACCTGGAACCCATTAGCAAACTTTCGTTCCCCCATCCCATGGAGGCTCCACATGAAATTTGACTTCAGTTGGCCCAGCGGTTTCTGAGGAGTAAAAGTTTAAACATTTTATCATATATGGACATGGCGGCCAGCTTGGGCATGTGACCTGGGCCAAAATGCCCCCCCCCCCCCCACCCCCGCCACTAAATGCGCCTTGTCACAAGGAGCAAGAATATATTTGGTTTAGGGGTGGTATTCTAAACCATTTGTATGATATAATGCATTTTCGATTTTTTTCCATACAAATGCCTATGTGGCCCTCGTCCCAGATGCTACATGTCAAGTTTCGTGGAAATCGGCCCTGTGGTTCCGGAGAAGAAGATTTTTGAAGGGTTTTACCATGTATGGGCCTGTCAGCCATCTTGGTCATGTGACCTGGACTGAATGTCAAAATACGATTTTCTTCGCCAAATCGAATGTCAAACTAGGATTTTGAATGTCAAAATACGATTTTCAGCGCCAAATCGAATGTCAAACTAGGATTTTGAATGTCAAAATACGATATTCAGCGCCAAATCGAATGTCAAACTAGGATTTTGAATGTCAAAATACGATATTCAGCGCCAAATCGAATGTCAAACTAGGATTTTGAATGTCAAAATACGATTTCCTTCGCCAAATCGAATGTCAAACTAGGATTTTGAATGTCAAACTACGATTTTCTTCGCCAAATCGAATGTCAAACTAGGATTTTGAATGTCAAACTACGATTTTCTTCGCCAAATCGAATGTCAAACTAGGATTTTGAATGTCAAAATACGATTTTCTTCGCCAAATCGAATGTCAAACTAGGATTTTGAATGTCAAAATACGATTTTCTTCGCCAAATCGAATGTCAAACTAGGATTTTGAATGTCAAACTACGATTTTCTTCGCCAAATCCAATGTCAAACTAGGATTTTGAATGTCAAACTACGATTTTCTTCGCCAAATCGAATGTCAAACTAGGATTTTGAATGTCAAACTACGATTTTCTTCGCCAAATCGAATGTCAAACTAGGATTTTGAATGTCAAACTACGATTTTCTTCGCCAAATCGAATGTCAAACTAGGATTTTGAATGTCAAAATACGATATTCAGCGCCAAATCGAATGTCAAACTAGGATTTTGAATGTCAAACTACGATTTTCTTCGCCAAATCGAATGTCAAACTAGGATTTTGAATGTCAAAATACGATATTCAGTGCCAAATCGAATGTCAAACTAGGATTTTGAATGTCAAAATACGATTTTCTTCGCCAAATCGAATGTCAAACTAGGATTTTGAATCTCAAACTACGATTTTCTTCGCCAAATCGAATGTCAAACTAGGATTTTCAATGTCAAAATACGATATTCAGCGCCAAATCGAATGTCAAACTAGGATTTTGAATGTCAAAATACGATTTTCTTCGCCAAATCGAATGTCAAACTAGGATTTTGAATGTCAAACTACGATTTTCTTCGCCAAATCGAATGTCAAACTAGGATTTTGAATGTCAAAATACGATTTTCTTCGCCAAATCGAATGTCAAACTAGGATTTTGAATGTCAAAATACGATTTTCTTCGCCAAATCGAATGTCAAACTAGGATTTTGAATGTCAAACTACGATTTTCTTCGCCAAATCGAATGTCAAACTAGGATTTTGAATGTCAAAATACGATATTCAGCGCCAAATCGAATGTCAAACTAGGATTTTGAATGTCAAACTACGATTTTCTTCGCCAAATCGAATGTCAAACTAGGATTTTGAATGTCAAACTACGATTTTCTTCGCCAAATCGAATGTCAAACTAGGATTTTGAATGTCAAAATACGATTTTCTTCGCCAAATCGAATGTCAAACTAGGATTTTGAATGTCAAACTACGATTTTCTTCGCCAAATCGAATGTCAAACTAGGATTTTGAATGTCAAAATACGATTTTCTTCGCCAAATCGAATGTCAAACTAGGATTTTGAATGTCAAAATACGATTTTCTTCGCCAAATCGAATGTCAAACTAGGATTTTGAATGTCAAAATACGATTTTCTTCGCCAAATCGAATGTCAAACTAGGATTTTGAATGTCAAAATACGATATTCAGCGCCAAATCGAATGTCAAACTAGGATTTTGAATGTCAAACTACGATTTTCTTCGCCAAATCGAATGTCAAACTAGGATTTTGAATGTCAAAATACGATTTTCTTCGCCAAATCGAATGTCAAACTAGGATTTTGAATGTCAAACTACGATTTTCTTCGCCAAATCGAATGTCAAACTAGGATTTTGAATGTCAAAATACGATTTTCTTCGCCAAATCGAATGTCAAACTAGGATTTTGAATGTCAAAATACGATTTTCTTCGCCAAATCGAATGTCAAACTAGGATTTTGAATGTCAAAATACGATTTTCTTCGCCAAATCGAATGTCAAACTAGGATTTTGAATGTCAAACTACGATTTTCTTCGCCAAATCGAATGTCAAACTAGGATTTTGAATGTCAAAATACGATTTTCTTCGCCAAATCGAATGTCAAACTAGGATTTTGAATGTCAAAATACGATATTCAGCGCCAAATCGAATGTCAAACTAGGATTTTGAATGTCAAACTACGATTTTCTTCGCCAAATCGAATGTCAAACTAGGATTTTGAATGTCAAACTACGATTTTCTTCGCCAAATCGAATGTCAAACTAGGATTTTGAATGTCAAAATACGATTTTCTTCGCCAAATCGAATGTCAAACTAGGATTTTGAATGTCAAAATACGATTTTCTTCGCCAAATCGAATGTCAAACTAGGATTTTGAATGTCAAAATACGATTTTCTTCGCCAAATCGAATGTCAAACTAGGATTTTGAATGTCAAAATACGATATTCAGCGCCAAATCGAATGTCAAACTAGGATTTTGAATGTCAAACTACGATTTTCTTCGCCAAATCGAATGTCAAACTAGGATTTTGAATGTCAAAATACGATTTTCCTCGCCAAATCGAATGTCAAACTAGGATTTTGAATGTCAAAATACGATTTTCTTCGCCAAATCGAATGTCAAACTAGGATTTTGAATGTCAAACTACGATTTTCTTCGCCAAATCGAATGTCAAACTAGGATTTTGAATGTCAAACTACGATTTTCTTCGCCAAATCGAATGTCAAACTAGGATTTTGAATGTCAAAATACGATATTCAGCGCCAAATCGAATGTCAAACTAGGATTTTGAATGTCAAAATACGATATTCAGCGCCAAATCGAATGTCAAACTAGGATTTTGAATGTCAAAATACGATATTCAGCGCCAAATCGAATGTCAAACTAGGATTTTGAATGTCATACTACGATTTTCTTCGCCAAATCGAATGTCAAACTAGGATTTTGAATGTCAAACTACGATTTTCTTCGCCAAATCGAATGTCAAACTAGGATTTTGAATGTCAAAATACGATTTTCTTCGCCAAATCGAATGTCAAACTAGGATTTTGAATGTCAAAATACGATTTTCTTCGCCAAATCGAATGTCAAACTAGGATTTTGAATGTCAAAATACGATTTTCTTCGCCAAATCGAATGTCAAACTAGGATTTTGAATGTCAAAATACGATATTCAGCGCCAAATCGAATGTCAAACTAGGATTTTGAATGTCAAACTACGATTTTCTTCGCCAAATCGAATGTCAAACTAGGATTTTGAATGTCAAAATACGATTTTCCTCGCCAAATCGAATGTCAAACTAGGATTTTGAATGTCAAAATACGATTTTCTTCGCCAAATCGAATGTCAAACTAGGATTTTGAATGTCAAACTACGATTTTCTTCGCCAAATCGAATGTCAAACTAGGATTTTGAATGTCAAAATACGATATTCAGCGCCAAATCGAATGTCAAACTAGGATTTTGAATGTCAAAATACGATTTTCTTCGCCAAATCGAATGTCAAACTAGGATTTTGAATGTCAAAATACGATTTTCTTCGCCAAATCGAATGTCAAACTAGGATTTTGAATGTCAAAATACGATTTTCTTCGCCAAATCGAATGTCAAACTAGGATTTTGAATGTCAAAATACGATATTCAGCGCCAAATCGAATGTCAAACTAGGATTTTGAATGTCAAACTACGATTTTCTTCGCCAAATCGAATGTCAAACTAGGATTTTGAATGTCAAAATACGATTTTCCTCGCCAAATCGAATGTCAAACTAGGATTTTGAATGTCAAAATACGATTTTCTTCGCCAAATCGAATGTCAAACTAGGATTTTGAATGTCAAACTACGATTTTCTTCGCCAAATCGAATGTCAAACTAGGATTTTGAATGTCAAACTACGATTTTCTTCGCCAAATCGAATGTCAAACTAGGATTTTGAATGTCAAAATACGATATTCAGCGCCAAATCGAATGTCAAACTAGGATTTTGAATGTCAAAATACGATATTCAGCGCCAAATCGAATGTCAAACTAGGATTTTGAATGTCAAAATACGATATTCAGCGCCAAATCGAATGTCAAACTAGGATTTTGAATGTCATACTACGATTTTCTTCGCCAAATCGAATGTCAAACTAGGATTTTGAATGTCAAACTACGATTTTCTTCGCCAAATCGAATGTCAAACTAGGATTTTGAATGTCAAACTACGATTTTCTTCGCCAAATCGAATGTCAAACTAGGATTTTGAATGTCAAAATACGATTTTCTTCGCCAAATCGAATGTCAAACTAGGATTTTGAATGTCAAAATACGATTTTCTTCGCCAAATCGAATGTCAAACTAGGATTTTGAATGTCAAAATACGATATTCAGCGCCAAATCGAATGTCAAACTAGGATTTTGAATGTCAAACTACGATTTTCTTCGCCAAATCGAATGTCAAACTAGGATTTTGAATGTCAAAATACGATTTTCCTCGCCAAATCGAATGTCAAACTAGGATTTTGAATGTCAAAATACGATTTTCTTCGCCAAATCGAATGTCAAACTAGGATTTTGAATGTCAAACTACGATTTTCTTCGCCAAATCGAATGTCAAACTAGGATTTTGAATGTCAAAATACGATATTCAGCGCCAAATCGAATGTCAAACTAGGATTTTGAATGTCAAACTACGATTTTCTTCGCCAAATCGAATGTCAAATTAGGATTTTGAATGTCAAAATACGATTTTCTTCGCCAAATCGAATGTCAAACTAGGATTTTGAATGTCAAAATACGATTTTCTTCGCCAAATCGAATGTCAAACTAGGATTTTGAATGTCAAAATACGATTTTCTTCGCCAAATCGAATGTCAAACTAGGATTTTGAATGTCAAAATACGATATTCAGCGCCAAATCGAATGTCAAACTAGGATTTTGAATGTCAAACTACGATTTTCTTCGCCAAATCGAATGTCAAACTAGGATTTTGAATGTCAAACTACGATTTTCTTCCCCAAATCGAATGTCAAACTAGGATTTTGAATGTCAAAATACGATTTTCTTCGCCAAATCGAATGTCAAACTAGGATTTTGAATGTCAAAACTACGATTTTCTTCGCCAAATCGAATGTCAAACTAGGATTTTGAATGTCAAACTACGATTTTCTTCGCCAAATCGAATGTCAAACTAGGATTTTGAATGTCAAACTACGATTTTCTTCGCCAAATCGAATGTCAAACTAGGATTTTGAATGTCAAACTACGATTTTCTTCGCCAAATCGAATGTCAAACTAGGATTTTGAATGTCAAACTACGATTTTCTTCGCCAAATCGAATGTCAAACTAGGATTTTGAATGTCAAAATACGATTTTCTTCGCCAAATCGAATGTCAAACTAGGATTTTGAATGTCAAAATACGATTTTCTTCGCCAAATCGAATGTCAAACTAGGATTTTGAATGTCAAAATACGATATTCAGCGCCAAATCGAATGTCAAACTAGGATTTTGAATGTCAAACTACGATTTTCTTCGCCAAATCGAATGTCAAACTAGGATTTTGAATGTCAAACTACGATTTTCTTCGCCAAATCGAATGTCAAACTAGGATTTTGAATGTCAAAATACGATTTTCTTCGCCAAATCGAATGTCAAACTAGGATTTTGAATGTCAAAATACGATTTTCTTCGCCAAATCGAATGTCAAACTAGGATTTTGAATGTCAAAATACGATTTTCTTCGCCAAATCGAATGTCAAACTAGGATTTTGAATGTCAAAATACGATATTCAGCGCCAAATCGAATGTCAAACTAGGATTTTGAATGTCAAACTACGATTTTCTTCGCCAAATCGAATGTCAAACTAGGATTTTGAATGTCAAAATACGATTTTCCTCGCCAAATCGAATGTCAAACTAGGATTTTGAATGTCAAAATACGATTTTCTTCGCCAAATCGAATGTCAAACTAGGATTTTGAATGTCAAACTACGATTTTCTTCGCCAAATCGAATTTCAAACTAGGATTTTGAATGTCAAACTACGATTTTCTTCGCCAAATCGAATGTCAAACTAGGATTTTGAATGTCAAAATACGATATTCAGCGCCAAATCGAATGTCAAACTAGGATTTTGAATGTCAAAATACGATATTCAGCGCCAAATCGAATGTCAAACTAGGATTTTGAATGTCAAAATACGATATTCAGCGCCAAATCGAATGTCAAACTAGGATTTTGAATGTCAAACTACGATATTCAGAGCCAAATCGAATGTCAAACTAGGATTTTGAATGTCAAACTACGATTTTCTTCGCCAAATCGAATGTCAAACTAGGATTTTGAATGTCAAACTACGATTTTCTTCGCCAAATCGAATGTCAAACTAGGATTTTGAATGTCAAAATACGATTTTCTTCGCCAAATCGAATGTCATACTAGGATTTTGAATGTCAAAATACGATATTCAGCGCAAAATCGAATGTCAAACTAGGATTTTGAATATCAAAATACGATATTCAGCGCCAAATCGAATGTCAAACTAGGATTTTGAATGTCAAACTACGATTTTCTTCGCCAAATCGAATGTCAAACTAGGATTTTGAATGTCAAACTACGATTTTCTTCGCCAAATCGAATGTCAAACTAGGATTTTGAATGTCAAACTACGATTTTCTTCGCCAAATCGAATGTCAAACTAGGATTTTGAATGTCAAAATACGATTTTCTTCGCCAAATCGAATGTCAAACTAGGATTTTGAATGTCAAAATACGATTTTCTTTGCCAAATCGAATGTCAAACTAGGATTTTGAATGTCAAAATACGATTTTCTTCGCCAAATCGAATGCCAAACTAGGATTTTGAATGTCAAAATACGATTTTCTTCGCCAAATCGAATGTCAAACTAGGATTTTGAATGTCAAACTACGATTTTCTTCGCCAAATCGAATGTCAAACTAGGATTTTGAATGTCAAAATACGATTTTCTTCGCCAAATCGAATGTCAAACTAGGATTTTGAATGTCAAACTACGATTTTCTTCGCCAAATCGAATGTCAAACTAGGATTTTGAATGTCAAAATACGATTTTCTTCGCCAAATCGAATGTCAAACTAGGATTTTGAATGTCAAACTACGATTTTCTTCGCCAAATCGAATGTCAAACTAGGATTTTGAATGTCAAAATACGATATTCAGCGCCAAATCGAATGTCAAACTAGGATTTTGAATGTCAAAATACGATTTTCTTCGCCAAATCGAATGTCAAACTAGGATTTTGAATGTCAAACTACGATTTTCTTCGCCAAATCGAATGTCAAACTAGGATTTTGAATGTCAAAATACGATTTTCTTCGCCAAATCGAATGTCAAACTAGGATTTTGAATGTCAAAATACGATTTTCTTCGCCAAATCGAATGTCAAACTAGGATTTTGAATGTCAAAATACGATTTTCTTCGCCAAATCGAATGTCAAACTAGGATTTTGAATGTCAAAATACGATATTCAGCGCCAAATCGAATGTCAAACTAGGATTTTGAATGTCAAACTACGATTTTCTTCGCCAAATCGAATGTCAAACTAGGATTTTGAATGTCAAAATACGATTTTCTTCGCCAAATCGAATGTCACACTAGGATTTTGAATGTCAAACTACGATTTTCTTCGCCAAATCGAATGTCAAACTAGGATTTTGAATATCAAACTACGATTTTCTTCGCCAAATCGAATGTCAAACTAGGATTTTGAATGTCAAAATACGATTTTCTTCGCCAAATCGAATGTCAAACTAGGATTTTGAATGTCAAAATACGATTTTCTTCGCCAAATCGAATGTCAAACTAGGATTTTGAATGTCAAAATACGATTTTCTTCGCCAAATCGAATGTCAAACTAGGATTTTGAATGTCAAACTACGATTTTCTTCGCCAAATCGAATGTCAAACTAGGATTTTGAATGTCAAACTACGATATTCAGCGCCAAATCGAATGTCAAACTAGGATTTTGAATGTCAAACTACGATTTTCTTCGCCAAATCGAATGTCAAACTAGGATTTTGAATGTCAAACTACGATTTTCTTCGCCAAATCGAATGTCAAACTAGGATTTTGAATATCAAAATACGATTTTCTTCGCCAAATCGAATGTCAAAATAGGATTTTGAATGTCAAAATACGATTTTCTTCGCCAAATCGAAAGTCAAATTAGGATTTTGAATGTCAAAATACGATATTCGGCCTCAATTCGAATATCGAAAAACGAAAAACGAAAATCAAAACAAATTCCCCTGCAAATGAATATCGAAAAACGAAAATCAAACTAACTTCACCTGAAAATGAATATTGAAAAATGAAAAACGAAAATCAAACCAACTTCACCTGAAAATGAATATCGAAAAACGAAAAACGAAAATCAAACCAACTTCACCTGAAAATGAATATCGAAAAACGAAAAACGAAAATCACACCAAATTCACCTTCCTTGCTTCCAAAGGATTAAATGTACCCTCTTTTATAGAATATTTTTATAAAGGTGCATGTGCATTACATGGACGTTAACGTGAAGATATTAACATCGGGCAAATATACACTAACACACACTATATACTGTAACAGACCCGTTGTGCTAAAATAGCGTCTGAACGGGCTTTTTTTGATGAACGTTTCCGATATTTTTCTTATTTCCAGTCAAAACATAGGTTGTGGGTGCTCGTTAGAACCGCCTCATTGAGGCGGTTCTAACGAGTACACACAACCTATGTCTTGGAGCAGAAATAAGAAAAATAATGTATACCCATGTAAACCCCAGTGTCCTCTATATAAAGTGGGGTTAACGGGCTCTTCAGCTCAGGGACTTGTTAACATGACGACCACAAAATTTCCAACTGGGTGTCTTTCCTGGCTTAACATGCTTACACTTTCTGGATAAATAAGCATAGCTCTAAAGAGGTAATATTGGGATCAACCATGGTTTTTCATGCATTAACATTCGCCGGGTCCCGAGGAAGCTGTTTGAACATGAGGCCGCCAGGCCGAATGTTCATATATCTTCTGAGGGATCCGGCAAATGTTAAGGCAATGAAATAACCATGGATGATCGTTGTTCTTGCATAACTTACGATTCCGACAGCAAGCTTGACGAAAACGCCCCAAAGCTTCATATAAACTCCATATAAAACTCTTCAAATGCGACCGGCGAACCAACATGGCGGTCAGTTCAGAATGTTGTTTACAATGACGTTGTTACGCAGTAACCATCTGACGTCATCATAGAACCCTAAAACGCTACGTTTATGGCGATAACGTTACGTCGCTCAACGTAACGTAAACAAAGCAATGCCTGTCTTGTGATATCAAAAGCTCAAAATCCATGTTCAAACAGCACGCGAATTACATAATTTGAACATGGTTTTTGCTGTTTCACAATGGCTTCAAATAGCCATGCGCATAGATATTTATGCAAGAATGTGAATTACATGCCTTATTTGGTCAATACCGGATGAAGCTTTTACGTGTACTGATGGTTGCCTCAACAGTGGGTCGGACGTCGAATTCGGTTAATGGCTGGCTCTAGAGCTGTTTCCATTACGTCAAGATTATTCCCCACAGGGTACCTTTTCTGTATTCGACGAATGTCCCAAAATGCTTATGCGGATTCATACAAGATCTAGAACGGTGGGTCTAGCGTTGTCGATTATGAACACACATCTATAGAAGCAAGTGGATTTTTTCTTAAACAGCATATATGTACCGGCTATACACATGCGTAAAATGTTCTAACCGAATTTTGTTATATGTTTCACGTTTAAAATGTCTAAGCCTCACTTTACAAACATAAAAGTAGGTTTTACAAGGGTATACATGTACAATACTTGATACTCATTTTCCTCAATCATCGACAGCGGTAGTTCGACTCTTAACCCATATATGCCGGGACATTGACAAACAGCGAAGACCAAATCAGCGCCGCAAAGCGCGGCGTATAATCTGGGTCTACACTGTTTCTGTAAGTACATGCAGTTTTGAACAACTTACTCAAACAAAGCAAACTCGTTTCCCTTATAAATGAAAATGGACTACTCCAAACATATTAAGTGGAGGATCAGTCCATTGTCATACATGTATATGTGTAGGCCCCGCCCATCGGGGCTTGAAGAAATAGATTGGGCTGCATGATGCTTCCACGCAGAGCTGACACCAACTGCACGCGAGTACTGGTAAATCGCTTAGAGGCTCTAAGCCTGCCCAGGAAAAGTGGTGCATGTCGGACCACCCATGTATATAAACCCTATTGGTTTCATTGGGTGGCAGGGCTTGAGATGTCATTTCATCTCAATGTCGGGTGAAAGTCCCACAAATTTGAAGCAACGTCTCCAAAATGACATATATAGTGTTGACTGGGACGTTAAACCTCGAATCAAACAAAACAAAACATGCATACGTGTTAATAGCACCCTCAGTGCACCGTTGAACTTCAACTGTGGGACCAAGAAAATACAGACAACTCTCATTATCTCAAACTGTCCAGAGGACCAGTAATCCAGGTCCGAGATAATAATAGTTTGTGATAAAAAGAGTTGAAATCTAAACAACAAACAACAGTGCCCAAATTTTAGTTTGCCTCAAGCAGTATACAGTCGAACTTCAATGGCTCGAACACCTTTGGGACCTCGAAAATCTGTTCGAGACAGGGGTAGTTCGAGCCACTGAGGTTACTGTCAGGAGGTATTTTTAGACATCTTTTCGGTGTTCTATAATAAAAATGTATGCTGTGTGTACTCATTAGAATCGCCTCATCGAGGCGATTCTATTGAGTACACACAGCATACATTTGCAAGATAAAAGACTAAACTCTCCTTAATTATCCCCCACTGTTTCTTATGTAGAGGATTTCGCTAGGGGCTCAAGAATGGGTTCGACACATCCATGGTAAACGAGCCATCGGTGTTCGAGCCATCGAAGTTCTAGTGTAGTTTGATACATCAATGCTTGTGATAACGAGAGTCAAATGTTTGATAGAGACAGGAAACGTTCGAGCCACTGAGGGTTAATCATAAAGCCCTGTCAGGAGGCTTATGAGGATAATATTGGATTAAATAGAAACTTTTTGGTGCTTTTCATTACGACAACGCGCCTATACAAATACATTTTAAATTTTACCGCCGTAAAAATGAAAAATCTAAGATAAAATAGTGATTTTTTTCTTATTTCTGCTCAAAATATGGATTGAGGGTACACGTTAGAACCCACAATCTATATTTTATAGCAGAAATACGAAAAATAAGGTTTACCCCCTGTAAACCTCAGTCTTACTGTGGAAAAGTGGGGTTCGAGGGGGTCAGAATTGCAATGTATATAGGCGTGTTTTCATTATGGAGTTGATTACAAGTGTTCTATGGCTTCCGAGTAAAAACGAGTGAGCGATAGCGAACATAGTTTTTTTACACGAAAGCCTTAGCACACGAGTTGATAAATTTCTCCGCAATCAATCAAAACAACAAAATTAACCATTCATTACATTTCCATTCATGTTTTACCCTTTGGTTTTTCAACTTCAACCATTCTGATTTCCAACCTAAATATATGTAGTTCCAGTCCGAGCATGGATTCCAGGAGGCGTGGTTTAGTTTGAAAAAATCAGTCGCCATCTTGTTTTCATTTCAATGCAAAATTCATCCTGTGTTTGAAATAAAGATGCAACAATGTCATGAAAGTAGAACTGTGTTATCAAGAAAATCATACTCTATCTTCGTGCTGCAGGTCTTTCCTTAAAAACGTCAATGGACGCGAAAACTGAAGTCCGATTTCTGTCAGAAACGTAGCCTAGCAACTATGACGTCAAAACATTCGAAATGAAATAATTTACTCAATGAATTATAATTCACTGAGAAATTTCAGTCAATCACTACTGACAATGTATTCTTGCATAAATACCTATGCGCATGTCTGTTTGACGCCATTGTCAAATGGTCCGAAAGGCGTGTTCAGACCACAAAACCCATGTTCTAATCATGAAATTCACGTGTTGTTTGAAGATGGATTTTGACTTTTTTATATCACAAGATGGGCCTTGCTATATTTATGTTACGTTGAGCGGTGTAACGTTATCGCCCTGGACGTAGCGTTTTAGATGACGACAGAGGGTTACTGTGTAACAACGTTAATGTAAACAACATTCTTGCACACCAGACAAGCAAATCCGAGATTTTACCCAGGGATAGAAATTTATGTTCTGACCCTGGTGTTCCGACCAAAAATCGAATATAATCGCGGGTTTGATAAATGCACTGGTTGAATACGACCTTGAATGCGCCGTCGTTAAGGTTGACATCACAGCACGTTACGTGACGTCACTAAACATTCCTGTACTGTCATCACAATATGGCGGACGTCGGTACTCGAAATGACTGCGGCATTAAAAATCGGCGTTAAGAAATGAAAGGTATGCAAGAAAAAGAATCCTATATAGGTGTGAGGGGTGGATAGAAAAATCTGTTCCTCGGCAAGCCTCGTGATGCCGGACAGTGACCCTTGGGACGGAATTTTCCATCTACCCCTCACACGCATATAAGATTCTTATATTCTGAACTAGCCGCCATGTTGTTTTGCCGGTTGCGGGGCTTTTGGACATTTTCGTCAAAATTTGCTGTCGGAATCTAAGTTATCCCGCTTCTTAAATTAATTTAGCCACACCCATTTGATTTTTTTTTTTATTTTGGTTTTCCGGCCCTTTCAAGATTATTTCACTCATATCGAGCCAATCGTTAATCAGAGGTGGGCGAAAACCGGAGTACCCGGAGAAAAACCACCTGACCATCCGTTGCAAGCCACACCCATTTACATTTCAACCAAACAAATTACTTGATATACATGTATTCAAATACGCAACTGAATGACAGTGTAGATCCTGATCGGATGGCTTCTTCAGATCTACACTGTTTGGATAGTTAGTGGTTGTCGTGTTCAGTGAGATTCACCTTATTTGCATTATCTGCTGGTTCCTAGTCTGAAGGTTATCAGTTTTGGAAAAACAGGTAACCAGACCCCCCTGAACTTAAAAGGTCAGGGGGTCTGGTTACCTGTTCTTCCAATATTGACAATGTGCAAGCTGGGAGCCAGCAAATAATGCAAATATGGTGAATAAGGGTTATTTTCCTCAGAGATAATTTCGAAAAGCGCGCCTTTTTCTCACATAAATGTAAATGAAGAGAGATAACTGCTTGTTGACAAGACTAATGCCGTATCATTTGTTGTCGAACTTAGACAAACCCATGTATTCCTTGCGTCCCATTTTTCGGTTCATCAGAAAGGTCAGACATTTGCGGGATCTGAACAGGATACACAATGGTTGCTCTATGCACAGTTTTTCGAAAACATTTTAAAAACCAACCTAACACTCCTATGTTTGGAAACTTAGAATCTTTAATTTGACACGTTTGGGTGCTCATTAGTACCGTCTCAATGAGGCGGTTCTAAAGGGCATCCACAGTTTTTGTTTGTTTGTTTGATTTGAGGTTTAACGTCCCCGTCAACACTGTAAAGTTCATTTTGGAGACGTTGCTTCCAATTTTGTGGGACTTTTACCCGACATTGAGATGAAATGACAACTCAAGCCCTGGCGCCCAATGAACCCAATAGGGTTTATTAGCATGGACGGTCCGCCTCGCACCGCGGTTCCTGGACAGGCTTAGATCCTCTTAGTGGTTTACCAGTACTAGTGTGCGGGCCGGATTCAGCTCTGCGTGGAAGCATCATGCAGCCCATATATTTCTTCAAGCCCCTATGGGCGGGGGCTGAGCATCCACAGTCAACGTTTAGCAGTACCACACATATTGGAGATGTATTTTGTGGTTAGCCTTTATCTTGCTGTTCACGACAACCCCTATCTTTGCAAACAGTGTAAATCCAGATCAGATGGCCTCTGAAGAAGCCATCTGATCAGGATCTACAATATTTGGCATTTAGTTTATGAATTTGTAGCCATAAATTACATCAAGTAATTTGATTGGTTGATAGACAGAAATGGGTGTGGCTTAGATGAATATTCAGCAAGATAAGGGTTAAGCGTCTCCTAATGAAAAGCAAAGTGACTAAAGTGCGGGCTGCGGGCTGCGGGCCACAGACTGCGGGCTGCGGGCCACAGTCTGCGGGCTGCGAGACATGAATAGAAAAGACTTAATATATAATATGATATAATATCTCATAGCTCATATGTAAAATAACATGAGCTGACCCATTCAGATACTGTAGTTTAAAGGGCACTTAATTGAAGCCAGATTGTAAAAACTTACAAGATTCATCCATTTTTTCCTTCTTTTTTGTGCACATCAAACCTTGTTTTTAATCTGTCAACATGCTTGCAATTAAATATAATTAACCTGGGCATCTGGTATTTCACAAATCAAAGCGCTGACAGCACTGGTGGGTGCATAGGCTGAGAATAGACATAAATAATTCAATTCCTGAACTTTAAGGGGAATGCATACAACTTTATGGGAGGCAACTCCTGCAAAAAGTATTTTTGTCTCCCATGTCAATAGGCGCCAACTTTTAAAGTAAAGGAAAGAATTTGCTCCTCACGCCCAATCAAACCAATATGTTTTATATGCATGGACGGTCAAACTCGCAACACTTTACCTGGGAAGGCTTACAACCCCTAAGCGGTCTACCAGTACTAATGTGTGGTAGGTTTCATCGCTGTGTGAGTGAGTGAGTGTTTCAGTTTTACGTCCCACCAACAGCTAAGGTCATACGGAGACGGGGCCTCGGTTTAAAGACTCATCCGAAAGTCTGGAGAAGCCCGGGATCGAACCTGCGACCCCTGGTTTACAAGGCGAGTAGCATAACCACTCGACCACGGAGGCTCCTTCATCGCTGTGTTGAAGCACCATGCAGCACAATATATTTCTTCAAGCCCCAATGGGCGGAGGTAGGAGGTAGCGGTGTATTGACTAAGTGAAACTAGTGGCACCCTTACATGATTTTACCCGTCTAACGGTCTTGGCAAATCTTTGAGATACTATTAAGACATTCAAGATCTATGTGACCAGCAAATTACAACCCTGTTAGGCTGCAGGGCAGGCTATGGACTCGTATCAGTCCATTAAATTTTATAGTGTTGTTTGTTTGTCTGGTACAATCAAACTATTCAAAGAATCGTATACAGTGGAATTCTGCTTAATATTAATATTAAGACCAGCTAAAATAAAGACTAAAGTTGATTTTAAAAACATATTGCAGAAATTTCAGTTATCATTCTTTGTATTCTAAACCAAGTAAAAACCACATTTGGGGCTGTTCAAAAGTGGTCTTTAAAAGGCCACTTCTGAAAGTATTAAAGATGGTCTCATTGAAGGAATTTTACAATAGCGCTAAATAATTCCTGTAGTTTTATAAGCAAAAAGTGTAGATCCTGTTCAGATGCCCATTTTTGCGGTATCTGATACGGGCTTACACTGTCCCACTTGAGGGTCGCTTGTCTCTAAAGAGGTCCATAATCCGGACCGGACTGTTGTCCTTTAATTACCGGTACTGTTACATAAGTCCAAGCAAACAGTGAAGATCCTGTTCAAATGCCATATTCTGTGATGTCTGATCGGAGTCTACACTGTTAGTGTCCCATTTTGGAACCCTGGCAGCAGATCGGGGTCAAGACGGTCTGTATTCAATTTTGGAACCCCAGACATGTTACCTCTGATCTTAATCTACACTGTCAGTTTCCCATTTTGGAACTTGAGACACTTGGTCTCTGAACGGGGTCTCAACTGTTTGTCTGACATTTTCTTATCCTGGAACCATAGGCATGTGGCACCTGATCTGGATCTACACTGTTTGTCAGTGTTCGATATTGGAATCCTAGACATGTGGCCTCTGATCTGGGTCTACACTGTTTGTCAGTATTCCATTCTGGAATCCTAGACATGTGGCCTCTGATCTGGGTCTACACTGTTTGTCAGTATTCCATTCTGGAATACTAGACATGTGGCCTCTGATCTGGGTTTACACTGTTTGTCAGTATTCCATTCTGGAATCCTAGACATGTGGCCTCTGATCTGGGTCTACACTGTTTGTCAGTATTCCATTCTTGAATCCTAGACACGTGGCCTCTGATCTGGGTCTACACTGTTTAGACATGTGGCCTCTGATCTGGGTCTACACTGTTTGTCAGTATTCCATTCTGGAACCCTAGACATGTGGCCTCTGATCTGGGTATACACTGTCAGTACTCCATTTTGGAACCCTATAGACAGATTGCCTGTGATCTGGGTTGTCAATGTTAGTATCCAATTTTGGAACTCTAGACGTGGCCTCTGATCTGGGGCTTAACTGTTTGTCAGTAACCCCTTTTGAAACCATAGACACGTGGCCTCTGAGCTGGGTCTTAACTGTTTGTAAGTATCCTATTTTAGAACTCTTGACATGTGGCCTCAGATCTGGGTATAAGATGTTTGTCAGTTTCCCATTTTTGAACCCTATGTGGCATCTGATTTGCGACTTAACTGTTTGTCAGTATCCCATTTTAGAACCCTAAACACGTGGCCTCTGATCTGGGTCTTAACTGTTTGTCAGTACCCCCTTTTTGAACCATAGACACATGGCATCTGAACTAGGCCTTAACCCTAGACATGTTGTCTCTGATCTGGGTCTAAATGTCAGTATCCCATTTTTGAATCCAAGACACGTGGGCTCTGCTCTTGGTCGTCACAGTTTGGCAGTATCCAATTTTGGAACCTATGACCTCTGATCTGGGCTGTTTATTTTGGCAGTATCCGATTTTGGAACCTTAAGACACGTGGCCTATGATCTGTGTCTTCACTAGTTGTCAGAATCCCATTTTTGAACCCTAGACATATGGCCTCTGATCTAGGTCGTCTTTGTTTGTCAGTATCAAATTTTGGAAAGCAAGACAGGTGGCCTCTTGGATCTAGGTCTTCCCTGTTTTTCAGTATCCCATTTTGCAACACAAAACACGTGGCCTCAAATCTGGGTCTTCACTGTTTGTCAGAATTCCATTTTTGGTCCCTTGACATATGGCCTCTGATCTGGATCGTCTAGCTTTGTTTGTCAGAATCCCATTTTGGAATCAAAGACATGTGGCCTCTAATCTGGATCTACACTGTTTGTCAGGATCCCATTTTAAAACCCCGGATATTTTGCCTCTTATCTGGATCTTCACTGTTTCCAGTATCCCACTTTTGAGCCCTAAATTGACATGTAGCCTCTGATCTGTGTTTTCACTGTTTGCCGGTATCTCACTCTGAAACCCTATAGACATGTAGCATCTGATCAGGGTTTACACTGTTAGTGTAACCTGCAATGACCCCTGCATGACCACTGAATGCTCGGATCAGCCTGCACATCTGCACAGTCTGTTCAGAGTTTCTGCTGATCACATAGATCTTATTGTCTGGCTCAATTAGTAATATTGAATCCTGTCTTTTTGATGTGGTAATGCAGATTTTTGCTTGTTACAACTCAAATCAAGCAGGAAAACAAACTTGGTAATAATAATCTTGATAGGGGCCCATGGGAGCAATTCTCTTTAACAGTTCCTCCAACCAGACAACAAAGTTGAAAGGTCAATAAATGACCCTATTTCTCCTATGTCCTGAGTCAAACCCATTTTCATTCGAGCCCAAAAATTCGAGCCCAGACCCAGCCCATGAGCCCTGCCGAGGTTTTACAGGTAGCCCTTCTAAGGTGAGGTATGCAATAAATTTTTCCAGATCATAAAGCATCCTTTGTGGCTGCTGTCATCACTGTTTCTGTTGTAGTCAGGATTGTATTCAATAAATTACAGCAGATTCTGACCTGCATTATCAGGCATAAGTTTCCCTATTAAAGATGTTAGATACCGGACTCATGGACATTTTATAAAAGACACAATTTCAAGGTCTATGCTATTTCAAGTTTTATATTAATAGAAGCCTCCATATTGTAGTGGTAACATGCTACTCGCCTTGTAAACCAGGGCTCGCAGGATTGATCCCGGGCTTCTCCGAACTTTCGGATGAGTCTTTAACCCGAGGTCCCGTCCCTCTAAATCCCACTTTATATACAGAAAACTGGGGTTTAAGGGGTAAACATTTTTTGTTCATATCTGCTCCATGACAAAGGTTATAGGTACTCGTTAGAACCGCCTCATTGAGGTGATTCTAATGAGTACCCACAACCTATGTTGGAAGTATAATTAAGAATAAGAAAAATATCACAATTTATCATCATAAAAGTTAACATTTTTGAGATAGGAAAGAATTCACTATGCCACACGGGTATGTTATCATATTGAAATAGTAAAATAAAATGACTTTGAAGATAAGCCATATTGCTAAATGTGCTACCCTGGTTTTTATTTGAAACGTATGTAATATAAAAGCTAGCTATATGATAAGATCATCATCATCATTTCTCCAAAGGCAGAGCTATGCAGCCCCAACTCAGTGCGTCACTCAAGGAAGAACTATGCAGCCCTTGCTCAGTGCATCACTCAATACTGTAACTGATCCAAACATACTATCAGAATCACTCAATACCAATATGCCTTTACTTAATTAATGCAGCAATGTGCAGAAACAAATGTATTTATTTATTATTCAGCTATAAGATATTTTGCATATACCGTTTATTATGAAATGACAAATCATGGCCCGCAGCCCGCAACCTGTGGCCCGCAGCCCGCAACCTGTGGCCCGCAGCCCGCAGGCCCGCAAAATAGCAACTCTGAATGAAAAGTACCATATATATCAGATGTCGCTGGACATACTATTTTGACTCACGGCTTTTGGTCGCTACTAGTTTGTTGCTATCAAAGTTCGGTAGCAAATGTCGCATCAATGCACTCACCAAGTCGGAGTTGTCCATCTTTACTCAAGTTCAAAAAGGTAAAGACCGGGTGATTCCTGATGTGGTCTACTTTTCTGTTAACCCTTATCATGCTGAATATTCATTTTAGCCACACCCATCTATGACTTTGAACCAATCAGATTACTTGATGTAATTTATTCCTACAAATTCGTAAACTGAATGTCAAACAGTGTAGATCCTGATCAGAAGCCATCTGATCTGGATCTACACTGTTTGCAAAGATAGGGGTTGTCGTGAACAGAAAGATAAGAGTTAATTTATGGCACGTAACTGGGTGCATAAAACGATTCGGCAGGGTTTTGAAGTAGCGTCATAAAAACATAATTTCGACCCCCTTATATCCCTTTTTTAATGCAGTAAAACTGCGGTTTACAGGGGTATACATTATTTTTCTTATTTCTGATTTAAACATAGATTGCGGTTCTAACGAGTACCCACAATCTATGTTTTGAGCAGAAATATGAAAAATATCAGATTTTTTTAGCTAAAAATTTTCCGTTTTTCATGATCATCAGGAAAACAAGCCTATATAATTTTCACCCCCTTGAACCCCACTTTTATATAGTAAAACTGGGGGTTAGAGGGGTAAACCTTATTTTTCTTATTTCTGCTCAAAAAAAAAATTGTGGTGCTCGTTAGAACCGCCTCGATGAGGCGGTTCTAACGTGTACCCACAATCTATATTTTGAGCAGAAATAAGAAAAATATCGAAATTTTTCAGCATAAAATTCATGAATTTTCGGCGGAAAAATTTACATTGTATTTGCATAGGCGTGTTTTCGTAATGATTTGAATAGTTTTTCATGATATGAAATTTTACCTGTGACCTTGACCTGTGACCTACTTTATCATAACTTTTGAACCGTTTGAGATACAGCCTTTATATGTGGCATGTAGTTTCCTTGAGACAAGGGCTTCCCACTCACACAAAAATGACTGTGTCCGTGACCTGTGATCTACTTTATTATAACTTTTGAACCATTTTAGATACATGTAGAGGCCTTCATATTTGGCATGTAGGTTTCTTGTGACAAGAGCTTCCCACTCATACACAAACTTTTGACCTGTGCCCTTGACCAGTCCTGCGACCTATTTTAAGAAAAACAAGAGCACCGCATGCGGGTGCCAACGCTCGGCTGCAATTTCTTTTAGAAATATACTCAGAGGCAATAAAAGGTATACAGTTTTTGATTTGGAATAACGGAGCATGTATTGCTTTCTGTAATGAAATATACCTATGTCCGATTTTTCCCAGACGTCTAAGTTTTTAAAACTCCAACTCTGTTCATGTTGCAGTCATCCATGGTGGAGTTATTGCCCTTTATTGCCTGAAAATCGATATTTCCAATAAAATCTCGTGTTGTACATGACATTCAAATCTATGCACACCGCAAAAGTCATGTATGAATGTTCATCGATAAGACCACATCATTACTTTGCCATTAAACCCAAATAAACAGTTTCAAACTCATTTGGAATTTCTGCCTATTCCGGATTATCTCCCTTTCAATTAAAATCATAGTGAATTAAATGAGTCTTTTTCTCAAATCGTGTAAGAAATATTCATTTGAAACTTTCGCATTAGCATTGTTTTGCTCGGCATCTTTATGCTTACTCCATAGCAAACCCTCTAAAGTTTCTCAATGAAAAGTTAATCGCCAATACAAATCCCATAGAAACATAAAGCATTTAATCAAAGGAAGAACGTAAAAGGCGAAAATGCCATTGTCTTGGACAAAAGATGGTGCACTTTACCTTGTGTTTAATTTCACTATGCGACATGTTCTTGCCATTCAGTTGCCCTTCTTTGAATCTGCTGCATGAAAAATCATTTATTGAATAACCCTTATTCGTAACACATGTTTAAAGGGAAGCTTCTCAAGACAAAAAAAATGGATCAGACCCCCTGCCCATTTCAAGTGAGGCAATTTCATTATCCCTTAATCAATTTTCAAAGAAACTGCTGCAAATTATGCGGAAGTAGTTGTTCTTATTTACGGTGCCTCATAAGTATGTAGAGAGGGGGACATTGGGACGCAAATCGGCATTCAGTAACCTGTATACTTACTTTTGCCTCTAAGTATATATAGGGCATTTTTGATTATAAGCAACAGAACTACTAAAAAACATTAAACTGGAAGTGCCATAACAATGTGGGTTAAAATACTTCTCCACAGCTGTGTGTCAGAAAGGCAGAATAAGTAAGATAGAATTCCATGGTGACCTTGAAAATTAGGTCAAGGTCACCGAATTCCTTTCTATAATGGTGACCCTCCAAATTATGCTAAATACCAAACATGATCAGAATTCATCCATCAGTTCTTGAGAAATCGCAGTGAAACAAATTTTTAAACAAAAGTTCTAAGTCGAAAAAGGGGCATAACTGTGCAAAAAATATTTTGAGGGTTACCTAACCTATTGGTATGAGTTCCCTTTTTCATAATGAACACCTTTTCCGAGTTTCAAGTAAATATGTTCAGTAATGACAGAGATATTACAAAATGTCCAAGTTTTTGAACGACGACACTGACGACGCCAGAGCTATGACAATACCTCGTTTTCTTCGAAAACAGCCGAGCTAAAAATGACCTTGGCCCGGGAGTGAGTGAGTGTTTCAGTTTTACGTCCCACCAACAGCTAAGGTCATACGGAGACGGGAGCTCGGTTTAAAGACTCATAAGAAAGTCTGGAGAAGCCCGGGATCGAACCTGCGACCCCTGGTTTACAAGGCCCCTTGGCCCGGGAGCATGTGCTGTTTCACAAACACATCTAATGGTGGGTTGGGTAAGTGGAATTATGCTGCTCTTAGCCTGTCCAAAACAAGAGAGGTTCTGTTTTGATTTTGTGCATGTGTGGATCACTTTGAGACCTAATGAGTTGTCGACTTTGTTTGTTTGTTTGTTTGATTTGAGGTTTAACGTCCCCGTTAACACTGTAAAGGTCATTTTGGAGACGTTGCTTCCAATTTTGTCGGACTTTTACCCGACATTGAGATGAAATGACTTCTCAAGCCCTGTCGCCCAATGAATCCAATAGGGTTTATTAACATGGACGGTCCGGCTCGCACCGCGGTTCCTCGACAGGCTTGGATCCTCTAAGCGGTTTACCAGTACTAGTGTGCGGGCCGGATTCAGCTCTGCGTGGAAGCATCATGCAGCTCATATATTTCTTCAAGCCCCTATGGGCGGGGGCTTGAGTTGTCGACTTCCTGTGGCGCGGACATACTGTCCCTTGATGCGTATAACATATATATGAGCCGGGGCACAGCATTTCATACAATTAACATGTGCGCCCAGCGAAGAATCAGATCGGCCTGAGCATCCATATAGTCTGACCAGAGACTTTTCTTGCTGCATTGAACCCTTGGCAATACGGGGGATCCGTGGCCTAGGGGTTAAGAGCGCTGACTCTTGATCATTAGGTCTCTCACCGCTGTGGTTCGAGCCTCGCTCGGGTCATATGTGAGACGCCAAGTTCTGCAACGGAAGGTCAGGGTTTTTTTTCTCCGGGTACACCGGTTTTCGCCCACCTCTGATTAACGATCGGCTCGATATGAGTGAAATAATCTTGAAAGGGCCGTAAAACAAAAAAAAAAAAAAAAAAAAAAAACCCTTGGCAATCCTTAGAGCGCACAACGAAGACTCTGATCAGACTGCGCGGATGCGCAGGCTGATCTGAGTCTTCATTGGGCGCACATGTTAATAGTAGGAAATGCTGCGCACCGGCTCATATATGACATTAAATGATAGAGTGTCGTAAAAACTAACCAAGTATGATCCTTAGTATTGATGGGACGTAAAGATGTTAACTTTCTAAACTATTTGAGTTTAAATGTAAATCTTTCTAACTCAGATAGAAAAAAAAATAGAGAAAAATTGATTAACAGGGGCATACATTATTTCTCTTATTTCTGCTCCAAGACATAGGTTGTGGGTATTCGTTAGAACCGCCTCAATCATCAATGAGGCGGTTCTAACGAGCATCCACAACCTGTGTTCGCAGTAGAATT
This sequence comes from Lucinisca nassula, assembly GCA_963580285.1. Lineage (NCBI taxonomy): Eukaryota > Metazoa > Mollusca > Bivalvia > Lucinida > Lucinidae > Lucinisca > Lucinisca nassula. The sequence goes on from OY757018.1 coordinate 21,895,423, forward strand.
TAGAAAACTATCACGGATTTTCTTCAGAAAAGTAGCCATTTTGGAGATGTGAAAAAAATGCATTATGTTGCACGGGTGTTTTATCGTAATGCCAGATGTTTGTAACAAAGATAGATAAAGGGTGTGTTGATCTTTGTTAATTTGTTCTCAGAAATTAATCGCCTGGTTTATATACATGTATATCAGACAAGACAGGATAATTGACATTTAAGCACCCACAATCTATGGTTTGAAGTAGAAATAAGAAAAATATCACACATTTTCATCATAAATATTTCTGTTTTGAGGAACCGTGCAAATTAGTGATAACTTGACCATAAAATCAATCACCCACTCGTCAGGTTATAGGCTATAAACATGTCCAGTAATGATTACAACTGATCTCAAGGGGCTAATAATATCTGTGGCATTTCAAGGCTACTCAGCTGCCAAAACATACAAGAAACTTATGTGATGAGCTCTTGCCCGGTAATATCCCAGATTGATCAGTTAAAGGTGCATTATTGAGCTATCGGGCTTCAAAAATGAAAAGCGTGTTTTTCGGTTTTATTTCTTCTATTCATGTAGCTTTGTCATTTGTAATCTTCTGAAACCAAATACCACTTCAGAACTTTGTGAAAATCGTCGTTTTCATTTTTGTTTATTTGTTGTTTTTGGGAATTTCAATCTAAAAATATTCCTGTCACGTGACAAAAAGCCGGGCAACATCACTCCGGCGAACAATAAGATGGCGACCTCCGGTTCATCTGAGGAAAGTAGAATTTTTAGTCCAAATTACAAGTATTTGACTTTATACTGCACTGACACAATACTATCATGCATGTTAATCTGTTATCAAATGCTAACGCATCAATTTACAGGCAAGAAGATAATTTTACCGTCAATATCTGAGGATGAATTTCTGAATCGATGAGAATTGACATGGGGTCGTTTCAAAGATACACAAAAACCGCATACATGTGAGAGTACATGTATGATGTGGGTATTTGTTAGAATTAGACGATACTAGCAATAACCTTTTGATTTGTTTGATTTGAGGGTTAACGTCCCAATTAACACTGTTTAACGTCCCCATCAACACTGTATAAGTAATTTTGGAGACCTAGCTTACAATTTTGTGGGACTTTTATATACCCGACATTGAGATGAAATGAGATCTCATTCCCTGTCGCTTACGGGCCTCCGTGGCTTAGTGGTTAAGAGCGCTGACTCTTGATCATTAGGTCTCTCACCGCTGTGGTTCGAGCCTCGCTCGGGTCATATGTGAGACGCCAAGTTCTGCAACGGAAGGTCAGATGGTTTTTCTCCGGGTACTCCGGTTTTCGCCCACCTCTGATTAACGATCGGCTCGATATGAGTGAAATAATCTTGAAAGGGCCGTAAACCCCCCCCACCCCCAAAAAAAAATCCCTGTCGCCCAATGAAACCAATAGGGTTCATATGAATGGGCGGCCCGACTCACACCGCTTTGCCTGGGCAGGCTTGAATCCTTTAGGCGGTTTACCAATACTCCTAAGCGGTCGGTTTAAGCTCTGCCTGGCACCATCATGCAGCCCACCTATTTCTTCAAGCCCCGCCATGGGAGCCGAGCAAGAACTTTTTAATACCGAAACAAAAGAGAAACACTACCCATATTCGCACCGCCCATCGGGGCTTGAAGAAATATATGGGCTGCATAATGCTTCCACGCAGAGCTGTAACTGACCCGCAAACGAGTACTGGTAAACAGCTTAGAAGATCTAAGCCTGGGCAAGCAAAGCGATGCGAGTCCGTCCATTTGTTTCACTGGGCGACAGGGCTTGAGAAGTCATTTCATCTCAATGTCTGGTAAAAGTCCCACAAAATTGTTATCAACGTCTCCAAAATGACCTTTACAGTGTTGAAGGGGACGTTAAACCTCAAACCAAACAAACAAACGTGCACCAGGACCTACTCACTGATACTGGGATCGGCCACATTTTACCATTACTTGCAGATTTACAGCACACATCAATCTTGCGCTGGCCTCGGTAGCTCAGTCGGATGCGCGTCTGACTGCTGATCATGGGGAAGCAGGTTCGATACCTGCCGGGGTCGGCAATATTCTTTCGCGGGGATTGATCAAGAAATCTTTCCTACGGTCATTCTCTCCATTCCGCTGGCTCAAGAAGGGCAGTTGTCAGTTTCTGGCGAAAGAATGTGCACTCTCCTGGTTACCTCTTACGTATAAGCCTGCCCAGGAAAAGTAAACTGACAGGCTCAAAAACGGCCTTAACAGTGTTGACTTGGCCGTAAACCTCAAAACAAACAAACAGTTAACCTGCATAGGGGATGACTCTCCCTGAACAGGGCGCCTCCAGTTTGTTTGTTTGATTTGAGGTTTAACGTCCCCGTCAGCACTTTAAAGGTCATTTTGGAGACGTTAGTAGTAAGGGGGTCACTTGGGCGCCATGGACTGCGCATGCGCAGCATTTGTATCACTTCCGGTGAAACGTAAGCGAAACGATTAGATGACGAAACTACCCTAAATATCGGACGAGTGTTCGAATGACGTAACTCGCGGTAATTAAGCCGTAAGTATCCTAAATTTTGAGGCGAAAGATGTTCCCGCGGATTGGCAAAGTTCGCCGTCCCTGATCAGGTCGGGGGTGATCGGGGTCTACCCCGTTCGCTCGAGCGATCCTATCCCAATATTTAGGGAGATACTACCCTGTATAGTATCGATGAAATTAAGTCTCTCACCCGCAAACCAATTATCGCCTCGAAAACCGGGAAACAATGGAAGGTGTTGGAAGAGCTCGACTCGATGCGAGAAACTAGTAATGGACCGCGTCCCGGAAAAAAAAAAGTTTGGTTCGTTCGATTTGAGGTTTCACGTCCCCGTCAACGCCTTATAGATCATTTTGGGAGGCGTTGCTTCCAGTCGCGCGAGACCTTTACCGGACATATCTACGACATTTGAATCTCGGAGAATCTTTCTCGGCTACGGAATTTATACGGATATCGCGGGGCGTAGCCAGTATGCATTATGAGAGTGGAGCGTAAAATGAGAAGCAAATGATGATAGGATTTTTGATCAGCTGTAATTACCCTAAAAATTGGGGCACCTGAAGGGAGGTCACCGTAAATATCCTAAAGTTTGATCTCAAGCGATGTAGCAAACGTGTTCTGGTGGAATGGTGGAATGACAAACAGTGCAGACCCTGGTTAGAGGGATCCGGATCTACACCGTTTTTTTCTGTCCCAATATTTAGGGTAATACTACCCGGTGCAGTCCTGCGATATTGACAAATCGATTGTCTCCGACACTCAGCGCGAAACGCTTATCGCCTTTAAACTAGAAAACAATGAAACTCGCTGGAAGATAGCGTTTAGAAGGCTGATGTTATCGTTTAAATTTCTAAACACGCTCGCTTCTGAATGGGCTGCAGCTGAGAAAAAAGTTTTTATCAAACATGTTTGTTCGATTTGAGGTTTAACGTCCCCGTCAACATAATTTAGGTCATTTTGGAGACGTTGCTTCCGAGCCGACATTGCGCTGAAATGACATCTCAATCCCTGCCGCCTAATAAAAACGATAGAGTTTATACGCGTGGCCGGGCCGACTCGCGGCTCTAAGCCCCCGATGGGCGGGGGGCGGATCAATCATTTTGCCCCGTTTTCGACATAGAAATATTTTTACCCAAACGAAATAGATTTAATACGTCCGCAAAGTCTGCGCGGTGTGACGGGACTTTTTAGGCCTTATACCGTTACGAAATTCCGCCCACGCAAATATATGGAAAAAAATTACTAACCAAAAACTGAAAAATTTCGGGCGAAAAAATATTTTTTCTTATTTCCGCTTCAAACAGTAATATTTTTTTTTTGGGGTTCGGGTTTTACGACCCTTTCAAGACTATTTTACTCATACCGAGTCGATCGTTATTCAGAGGTGGGCGAAAACCGTAGTGCCCGGAGAAAAACCACCTGACCTTCCGTTGCTGAACTCGGCGTCACACACGTGACCCATACATTGTGGGTACTCGATAGAACCGTCTTAATGAGTCGGTTCTGAAAGGAAAAAATCGATGACGCGACGTTGATGCAACGTTGTATACCACGGCGTCTTATACGCATGTGTGTGTGTGTGTGTGTGTGTGTGTGTGTGTGTGTGTGTGTGTGTGTGTGTGTGTGTGTGTGTGTGTGTGTGTGTGTGTGTGTGTGTGTACTCGCTTGTCCGTTTTATGTCCAACCAACGACTAAGGGGCATAGCGGAGACGGGGTGAAATATAAAGCTTGTCCGGAGCGTACCTCTGATAGTTTTAAAGGTAATTAAGCGAAACTCGATATACTGATATAGGGGGGCTTTGAGGGGAATCGCGGAATGCGATAAACATAACCCTGCTAACACTATTTACGGAGTTACTGCCCTTCTTAATAGGACCCCGCACAGTATTTTGGGTGCCCTAAAGATATTACCGAGTCAGTCAGTTTGTCGCACCTAAACCAAAATATTTAACCGGTCATTACTTTAAAAGTATTTACCCTACGCTCACGAAACTTCGCTTACATACCATCACAAGACCCTACATTCTGACAAACGGTCATAACTGTATTGATTTTGGGTGCGCGTTTGTGAGGCCAAAACCAAACGACTTAAACTCGGTCATAACTTCGAAAGGATTTGTCCTGCTGTCACGAAACTTCACACACACACACACATACTAACCATCACAACGGCCCCCCGCCCATGGGGCTCGAAGAAATATAGGGGCTGCGTGATGCTTCCACGCAGAGTTGAATCCGGTCCGCACACTAGTACTCGTAAACCGCTTAGAGGATCTAAGCCTGTCCAAGCAAAGCGGTGCGAGTCTGTCAGTTCGCGCTAATAAACCCTATTGGCTTCATCGGGCGACAGGGCTTAAGATGTCATTTTTATAACAGACCAACGACTGAGGGCATAGCGGAGGCGGAGCGATATACGCGCTCGATCAGGGTTAACTCCGTTTGGTCAGGGGCAGTCGGTCAGTCGTTCTTGCAAATTGTTGCTCGTGTTAAACGAAACGACGTCGTTTTAACGTTGTACGAGCGGCGTGTGCCAGTGCACGGCAGCAGCACTCTACAGTCCAACATTTAGGATATAACTACTGTCAAACGCTGGTGCGGTGTCATGGTCAGCTTAATAAGTGGGATGTTTGGCCTAGACCCTCTAAGCGGTTTACCAGTACTCGTGGGGGTGAAAGACACGTGCAGCCCGATCTATTTATTTGAGCCTTAGAGGGGCGGGGAGCTAAATATCCCGTACAGAGGGTCCTCGCTATAACGACAGTATTTGTTCCCTTCTATGGCACCGTTATCCTATATGCCGTAGAAAGAATGTGTTGTATATCGTTTGTCATTTGAGAAAAGTACACCGTGTGACTGTAGAAGACTGGTTGGAGAAATTCAATTTCTAAAGGCGTGAGAAACGTTGAACGATCAGGGTTAGCTCCGTTTGGTCAGGGGACAGTCCGTTTGTTTGTTTGTTTGTTTGATTTGAGGTTCAACGTCCCCGTCAACACTGTATAGGTCATTTTGGAGACGTTGCTTCCAAATTTGTGGGACTTTTACCCGATATTGAGATGAAATGACATCTCAAGCCCTGTCGTCCAATGAAACCAAAAGTGTTTATAAGCATGGGCCGTCCGACTAGCACCGCTTTGCCTGGGCAGGCTTAGATCCTCTAAGCGGTTTACCAGTACTCGTGTGGGGTCGGACTCAGCTCTGCGTGGAAGCATTATGCAGCCCATCTATTTCTTCAAGCCCCGATGGGCGGGGGCGGTCAGTCAGTCCGTCGTTAACGCAAATTGTTGCGCGTGTTAAGCGAAACGACGTTGTTGTAACGTTGCACGGTAGCAGCAGTCTTCCATCCCAACATTTAGGATATTACTACTGTCAGGTGCAGGCGCAGAGAAAGTCATCTTAATTAGGTTAACTCATCAGATATAAGCTGAGCACGGGAGAGCTGTATTCGATACCTACGAGCGGATAGAAAAGTCCCATGCATTTGAAAGACCCCCCATTGTATCCTTACTGTATCCTGACTGTATCCCCATTGTATCCTGACTGTACCCCCCGCTGTATCCTCACTGTATCCCACCCGAAGTCCCGTCTCCGTATGACCTTAGTTGTTGGTGGGACGTAAAACTAAAACTCACTCACTCGCTAAGCTAAGTGTTTCATCTCTCAGATATTCTGTTACAAAAGCGAGTAAGTCTTTGAACCACTTTTCGTAAAACTCAATATCTTTCAAATGCATGGGACTTTTCTCTCCGGGCCTGTCCAGGAACCGCGGTGCGAGGCGTACCGTCCACGCTGATAAACCCTATTGGTTTCATTAGGCGGTAGGGATTGAGATGTCATTGGCTGTGGTGGTGGTGGTGGGGGTGGCTGTTGTGGTGTGCCTGTGGTGCTGGTTGTAGTGTCTGTGGTTGTGGCTGTGATGGTGGGCGGTGGTGGTGGCTGTGGTGGATTTTGGAGGTCAGTTGTAAAGTAGATAAAATCACGAGCGCGTAGCGCGCGTGATTTGCCTACTTACAACTGACCTCCAAATCCACCACAGCCACCACCACCGCCCACCATCACAGCCACAACCACAGACACTACAACCAGCACCACAGGCACACCACAACAGCCACCCCCACCACCACCACCACAGCCAATGACATCTCAATCCCTACCGCCTAATGAAACCAATAGGGTTTATCAGCGTGGACGGTACGCCTCGCACCGCGGTTCCTGGACAGGCCCGGAGAGAAAAGTCCCATGCATTTGAAAGATATTGAGTTTTACGAAAAGTGGTTCAAAGATTTACTCGCTTTTGTAACAGAATATCTGAGAGATGAAACACTTAGCTTAGCGAGTGAGTGAGTTTTAGTTTTACGTCCCACCAACAACTAAGGTCATACGGAGACGGGACTTCGGGTGGGATACAGTGAGGATACAGCGGGGGGTACAGTCAGGATACAATGGGGATACAGTCAGGATACAGTAAGGATACAATGGGGGGTCTTTCAAATGCATGGGACTTTTCTATCCGCTCGTAGGTATCGAATACAGCTCTCCCGTGCTCAGCTTATATCTGATGAGTTAACCTAATTAAGATGACTTTCTCTGCGCCTGCACCTGACAGTAGTAATATCCTAAATGTTGGGATGGAAGACTGCTGCTACCGTGCAACGTTACAACAACGTCGTTTCGCTTAACACGCGCAACAATTTGCGTTAACGACGGACTGACTGACCGCCCCCGCCCATCGGGGCTTGAAGAAATAGATGGGCTGCATAATGCTTCCACGCAGAGCTGAGTCCGACCCCACACGAGTACTGGTAAACCGCTTAGAGGATCTAAGCCTGCCCAGGCAAAGCGGTGCTAGTCGGACGGCCCATGCTTATAAACACTTTTGGTTTCATTGGACGACAGGGCTTGAGATGTCATTTCATCTCAATATCGGGTAAAAGTCCCACAAATTTGGAAGCAACGTCTCCAAAATGACCTATACAGTGTTGACGGGGACGTTGAACCTCAAATCAAACAAACAAACAAACAAACGGACTGTCCCCTGACCAAACGGAGCTAACCCTGATCGTTCAACGTTTCTCACGCCTTTAGAAATTGAATTTCTCCAACCAGTCTTCTACAGTCACACGGTGTACTTTTCTCAAATGACAAACGATATACAACACATTCTTTCTACGGCATATAGGATAACGGTGCCATAGAAGGGAACAAATACTGTCGTTATAGCGAGGACCCTCTGTACGGGATATTTAGCTCCCCGCCCCTCTAAGGCTCAAATAAATAGATCGGGCTGCACGTGTCTTTCACCCCCACGAGTACTGGTAAACCGCTTAGAGGGTCTAGGCCAAACATCCCACTTATTAAGCTGACCATGACACCGCACCAGCGTTTGACAGTAGTTATATCCTAAATGTTGGACTGTAGAGTGCTGCTGCCGTGCACTGGCACACGCCGCTCGTACAACGTTAAAACGACGTCGTTTCGTTTAACACGAGCAACAATTTGCAAGAACGACTGACCGACTGCCCCTGACCAAACGGAGTTAACCCTGATCGAGCGCGTATATCGCTCCGCCTCCGCTATGCCCTCAGTCGTTGGTCTGTTATAAAAATGACATCTTAAGCCCTGTCGCCCGATGAAGCCAATAGGGTTTATTAGCGCGAACTGACAGACTCGCACCGCTTTGCTTGGACAGGCTTAGATCCTCTAAGCGGTTTACGAGTACTAGTGTGCGGACCGGATTCAACTCTGCGTGGAAGCATCACGCAGCCCCTATATTTCTTCGAGCCCCATGGGCGGGGGGCCGTTGTGATGGTTAGTATGTGTGTGTGTGTGTGAAGTTTCGTGACAGCAGGACAAATCCTTTCGAAGTTATGACCGAGTTTAAGTCGTTTGGTTTTGGCCTCACAAACGCGCACCCAAAATCAATACAGTTATGACCGTTTGTCAGAATGTAGGGTCTTGTGATGGTATGTAAGCGAAGTTTCGTGAGCGTAGGGTAAATACTTTTAAAGTAATGACCGGTTAAATATTTTGGTTTAGGTGCGACAAACTGACTGACTCGGTAATATCTTTAGGGCACCCAAAATACTGTGCGGGGTCCTATTAAGAAGGGCAGTAACTCCGTAAATAGTGTTAGCAGGGTTATGTTTATCGCATTCCGCGATTCCCCTCAAAGCCCCCCTATATCAGTATATCGAGTTTCGCTTAATTACCTTTAAAACTATCAGAGGTACGCTCCGGACAAGCTTTATATTTCACCCCGTCTCCGCTATGCCCCTTAGTCGTTGGTTGGACATAAAACGGACAAGCGAGTACACACACACACACACACACACACACACACACACACACACACACACACACACACATGCGTATAAGACGCCGTGGTATACAACGTTGCATCAACGTCGCGTCATCGATTTTTTCCTTTCAGAACCGACTCATTAAGACGGTTCTATCGAGTACCCACAATGTATGGGTCACGTGTGTGACGCCGAGTTCAGCAACGGAAGGTCAGGTGGTTTTTCTCCGGGCACTACGGTTTTCGCCCACCTCTGAATAACGATCGACTCGGTATGAGTAAAATAGTCTTGAAAGGGTCGTAAAACCCGAACCCAAAAAAAAAAATATTACTGTTTGAAGCGGAAATAAGAAAAAATATTTTTTCGCCCGAAATTTTTCAGTTTTTGGTTAGTAATTTTTTTCCATATATTTGCGTGGGCGGAATTTCGTAACGGTATAAGGCCTAAAAAGTCCCGTCACACCGCGCAGACTTTGCGGACGTATTAAATCTATTTCGTTTGGGTAAAAATATTTCTATGTCGAAAACGGGGCAAAATGATTGATCCGCCCCCCGCCCATCGGGGGCTTAGAGCCGCGAGTCGGCCCGGCCACGCGTATAAACTCTATCGTTTTTATTAGGCGGCAGGGATTGAGATGTCATTTCAGCGCAATGTCGGCTCGGAAGCAACGTCTCCAAAATGACCTAAATTATGTTGACGGGGACGTTAAACCTCAAATCGAACAAACATGTTTGATAAAAACTTTTTTCTCAGCTGCAGCCCATTCAGAAGCGAGCGTGTTTAGAAATTTAAACGATAACATCAGCCTTCTAAACGCTATCTTCCAGCGAGTTTCATTGTTTTCTAGTTTAAAGGCGATAAGCGTTTCGCGCTGAGTGTCGGAGACAATCGATTTGTCAATATCGCAGGACTGCACCGGGTAGTATTACCCTAAATATTGGGACAGAAAAAAACGGTGTAGATCCGGATCCCTCTAACCAGGGTCTGCACTGTTTGTCATTCCACCATTCCACCAGAACACGTTTGCTACATCGCTTGAGATCAAACTTTAGGATATTTACGGTGACCTCCCTTCAGGTGCCCCAATTTTTAGGGTAATTACAGCTGATCAAAAATCCTATCATCATTTGCTTCTCATTTTACGCTCCACTCTCATAATGCATACTGGCTACGCCCCGCGATATCCGTATAAATTCCGTAGCCGAGAAAGATTCTCCGAGATTCAAATGTCGTAGATATGTCCGGTAAAGGTCTCGCGCGACTGGAAGCAACGCCTCCCAAAATGATCTATAAGGCGTTGACGGGGACGTGAAACCTCAAATCGAACGAACCAAACTTTTTTTTTTCCGGGACGCGGTCCATTACTAGTTTCTCGCATCGAGTCGAGCTCTTCCAACACCTTCCATTGTTTCCCGGTTTTCGAGGCGATAATTGGTTTGCGGGTGAGAGACTTAATTTCATCGATACTATACAGGGTAGTATCTTCCTAAATATTGGGATAGGATCGCTCGAGCGAACGGGGTAGACCCCGATCACCCCCGACCTGATCAGGGACGGCGAACTTTGCCAATCCGCGGGAACATCTTTCGCCTCAAAATTTAGGATACTTACGGCTTAATTACCGCGAGTTACGTCATTCGAACACTCGTCCGATATTTAGGGTAGTTTCGTCATCTAATCGTTTCGCTTACGTTTCACCGGAAGTGATACAAATGCTGCGCATGCGCAGTCCATGGCGCCCAAGTGACCCCCTTACTACTGACGTTGCTTCCAATTTTGTGGGACTTTTACCCGACATTGAGATGAGATGACATCTCAAGCCCTGTCGCCCAATGAAACCCATAGGGTTTATTAGCATAGGCGGTCCGCCTCGCACCGCGGTTCCTGGACAGGCTTAGATCCTCTAAGCGGTTTACCAGTACTAGTGTGCGGGCCGGATTCAGCTCTGCGTGGAAGCATCATGCAGCCCATATATTTCTTCAAGCCCCTATGGGCGGGGGCCGGTGCCTCCAGTTAAACGTTCCGATCCAAAGGGCGGTGCGCATTTTGACATTCATCGCTGTAAATGGTGTTCAGACACCGAAATAATCATCGCCGGGTCGAACCGAGGGCCTCTGGCATCTGAGTCAAGTGCACTAACCACTCTGGGCTTAACCACTGAGCTGTCACGCTCAGTTTATTACATAAACTCCAGGTTTGCAGGATGAGACTCTGCACAGTAATCGGCTCTTTCGTTGTACATTGGGTCGTTCTCCCTGCTAGTGGGGGGGGGGTCATGTGAGTACCAGCTGATAGCAAGCCGGCGGAATGAACAACTGACAGCGCATAAATGTCATCCTACTAGATTTCAGTAAGGCCTTTCACGAGGTTCCGCACAATTTCATTGCTGATGGATACCAGAAAGTCGTAATTGAGGATTTCTTC